>CAJUXJ010000025.1:0-185046 GCA_910589775.1 Avena eriantha
CGTCGGCATCGATTCTGACACGGATGAGGCTGGCAGTGATGCGGACAATGTCGTCAATGATGGAGACTGCGGGAGCGTCATAGTCGATTAGGGCCACTTTGGATCTGGGTCACTTGAGTCATGGTCGATTATCGTCATAATCCATATATGTTGGCCATGTTTTAGTTGTCTTTGTCTTTGAAACTAGTCGATCGAAACTCATCCGATCCTGAAAATAAAGTTCGCACGTTCCTAGTGTTCGAAATATGCCCTAGAGAAAAATAGTAGTAAGGACTATTATCATATTTCATATAGTTTATGATTAAGTTTTATATCGTGCTATAACTGTATTGAGTGGAAACATCAATACACGTGTGATATACAAACAACCAGGGGTTTGATGTCTACGCACTTCTATTCTTGTAGACAGTTGTTGGGCCTCCAAGTGCAGAGATATTCCCTCTCAAGCAACCCCGCAATCAAGATACAAGAAGTCTCTTGTGTACCCAACACACCCAATACACTTGTTAGGTGTATAGGTGCACTAGTTCGGCGAAGATATAGTGAAATACAAGTGGTATGGATAATTATAAGTGGTAATGGTGCTAGAAAATAACTTGATGGCGTGGAAAAGACTAAAGGAAAACTAAAATAAAGATGAAAGCAAGCAAACATGTAACAGATCTAGTAGCAAATGGTGTATCAATGCTTAGAAACAAGACTAGGGATCATACTTTCACTAGTGAACACTCTCGTATAAATGTCTTCTCTTTATGATACTACTCTTAACTACTCTCTAGTTGGACACTCTAATCCATGGTAGGGCTATAACAGCACACCTCAAAGTAAGACTTTCCCATCTAGAAAACCCCACACTGTCACCTTGTGTACTAGATGGTTCCAACAAACACCACAATTTTATAGAAACATCTAGCTCCAAATATAACTCGTAATAAGTATTTCTAATCCCTAGCCTAAGTGCCACCATGGTGTGCATGCTGTCACTTTCACACACATGGGGAGAGCAGAGATCTATTAAAGCACTTGCGTAGCAAGGTAGATCTACTTGATTACTAAGCTCATGATCACAATATGATCATGCATGGAGAGAGATGAACACATAGCTACCGGTAGAACCCTTAGCCTCGAGGAAGAACTACTCCCTCCTCATCATGGGAATCAGCAATGGTGATGGAGATGGTGGCGGAGATCGATGGAGATGGCTCCGGGGGCACTTCCCCGTCTTGGCAGGGTGCCGGAATAGAGACTTTCTGTCCCCCGAATCTCCCCTTCGGTGGCGGCGGCGCTGTGGAACTTTTCGTGGCTGGAGGCTGATTATTTAGGGTTTTCGCATCGGGAGGCATCTTATAGGTGAAGAGGCAAGGTCGGTGGAGGCCAGAGGGGCCCACACCACCTGGTGGCGTGGCTAGGGGTCACCCGTGCCACCATATGGTGTGGCCAGGCCCTGGCCCTCCTCCGTCTCGTATTCTGGCTCCGTGTCCCCCTCAGTGAAATATTGACTTTGGCTTTTGTCCCATCCAATTCCGAGAATATTCATTTTCTGACTTTCTGGATCCAAAAATAGCAGAAAACAGGCAACTGGCACTATGGCATCTTGTTAATAGGTTAGTCCAACAAATTTTATGAAAAGTACTCCAAAGTTGGAACAAAACATAAGAAAGTAGATAAAAACCAAGCATGGAACATCAAAAATTATAGATACATTTGCAATGTATCAGGGTTCCCAGTGAAACTCTAGTCACTGGTTCATTGGTCAACAGATGATCATGTTTCCTAATCATGTGGCATTTATGTCAGTTGGAAATGAGGTCATCTCATTCTAAGAATGAGATGATGAACCAATACCCAATCTAAACATCGTGACCCGATCATGTCACAAAGTTCAAGTTACGATGATTAGAAATGGATCCTCGTAGACTATTCCTTAGACCGTGAGGCTATATCAATCACTGTCTCGCGAGAGTGCTTAGATAGCATCAAATGCCATCTGGTAAAACGGTGGTTATAAAGATGTGTTTAGGTACTCGGAGGAAACCGTAGAGGCAATATATGTCAAGTGTGGGATTTGTTCGTCCATGTGATGGGAAGATACTCAAGGGCCCACTCGGAGAAGTTATATCCAATAGCTGCACAGCGTGTGATTTGATCACGGGGATATCACTTGTCGGAACGAGTAAAGTAACGTTGTTTAGTAACGAGATTGAACACGACATGGTGATGTCATTGATTAGATCTCGGGCAATGCAAGTATCGAGTGACAAAGGGAATAAGACACGACTGTCCCGGTTCAAACGACGAAAGATCTTCGTGGAACGAATAGGGGTCACATGGCCATCCAGGTCCCTCTGTCGATCATTGGTGCGAGAATGTCCCGACCATGTCAGGAGTGTTCCCGAACCGTGGGGTATCACGCTTAAGGGCTTGATGATGCTTAGAGAGTGTTTATAGGATCGGTGGAATCACCGAAGAAGAGTAGGGAGAAAACCAGAACGGTTTCGGTAAGTCCGGAGGATGTCCGGAGTGGAGGTGGAAGGTGTTCCATAGCCATGGAGGTTGAATAATATGTGAATGAATGTTAAATATTGATTTAATCATTTATTCATAATTATTTAATAAAGAGAAAAATCAATTAAATGGTCAAAGGGCTTAATGGGCCAATTCCCGGAGGGGAAAAGGCCCAAGAGGGGATCCCACCCCTAGGAGGGGCCTAGGGAGTGGCCGGCGGCCCTAGTGGGCCTGCCCCACGTGGGGCCCAAGGTGGGGGGATGGTCGGCGTGCCTCCCCATCCCCTCCCCTTGATTAGTCCCACCCCGGGACTTTGAGGGAGGGTGTACCCCCTCCTCCCCCTATATATAGTGGGGGTATTTGGCCAGATAAATACACCAATAATCAATCAAGGTCTCCCCACTTTTGGGAGGACCTCTAATTGATATTTTCTCTCTCCCCCTCTGTCTCGTGACCGTGGTCCCAAGTCTAGACTACGCGAGCGAGAGACATCTTCACCGCGGAGTGCCGTCGTGCTGCGGGATTCGGATCCGGGAGCTCTACTTCCACAACTGCCGCTGGATCGGGGAAGCGGGAGTCATCGTCAGGCACCGGACGTGTGTAACTCCCTGCGAGGTGTCGCACTTGAGGCACTCAAGTCATTGGAGCCAAGGAGCGCAAGGACTTCATCACGACCTTGAGGTCGGCTTCGGCTCGTCTACATAAACCACGCTCTCCTGAGCGTTGACAACGCTTTTCGGTCTTCGAGGGTAAGTTCACGAAAAGCCCCTCCCGCTACTGTATTACTAATATATAGGTCCTGGCAGCTTCAAGGGTTTAGGGGCGTATAGTAAAGTTTATTGTTTTCATACGTGGAACCCCTACACCTGGCATATCTGATGGGACAATACGCTGACTCTGCTCCCAGCACTTGATGGCACAGCCATAATTTGGAGTGCGCCAGAGGAGAAGGGATCGAGCGTGTTGCAATAGTGTACTACTCCTGTCCAGATATAACTTAGTTTTTTTAGATATTTAATAAATGTGTCTATACCCAAAACATGTCTAGATAGATGTTTTAGGTTTCTATGTCTTTCAAACTAATCAGAAGTTGTCAAATTCTGAACAAACAAAGTCATTGCGTTCACACCTGATGGGACAATACGCTGACTCTGCAACTTGATGGCACATCCATAATTCTGGAGTACGCCAGAGGAGATGAGAATGCAAGGGAGATAGGAACTAGTAGCCACGTCCAAACGTAGGTAAAAAAAATAATGTAATAATATTTTAAAAAAATTGTAATCTGGTCCACATGACCCCATCACAGACATGTTGCATGCGCCAAATATAAATAAAGATGACACGGCTAGTTTAGTTTCAATGATATAATTCAACATACGACGTTACTGTGCCCGCATTTTTCTGCTCCTCTTATTATTCTGCTAGCCCACGCTGCATTAAGCATCAGTTGATGAGGATAAAAAATGATAAAATGGCAAATAAAACAATTTTTAAGCTTACCTTTCATCCGGAGAATCGTACAAAGATGAAATTGGCAGAGATTTATTATTTTTCCTGCAGTTAGCAGAAAGATCCTCAAGAACATCCTCAATCACCCCTGCAACTTCTTCATATTCTAATACACCTCCATTATTTTCCCTTTCCTCCCTATTCCGCTTACCCTTTTGATTCTTTTCACACCCTTTTCTCGCCGGCACCTCCACTTCTTCATAAATTGGTTGCTTACGTACGTTTTCCTCCGAGTGCTCATCATCGTCTTCGTGCTGCTCTTCCGCCAGTTCTGGCTGAGAAGCCTCATTTTCTACCACCGGGGTGTGAACAGGGACAATATCATGTGTAACTGGGTTTTTGCACAATCTCTTGATATGGCCGAATCCGCCACAACGTTTGCCTTTCCTTTTCCTAGCTCCCAGCCTTGGACCTTTATCAGTGGAGGCTTCGATCCATAGCTTTCTAGGCCTCCCAGGTGGCCTCCTAAGAACTGTGGTTGAAGTTTGAACTCTGGTTAGACAATCTCCCAATCATTTTCATCGGCCATAGGTGGTATGTTTTCTGCATAAGTTGCAGCAAACTTGTCCACGGAGAAATAGTTGTCGACATAGTTCTCTATTTCAGCTCCGTTACGTCTAAGCTTTAAGATGAAGTAAATTGCATGGTGACATGGCAGACCAGTAATCTACCACTACCTACATGAACAAGTCTTGTTTCCAATGTCTACAGTGTACCTCCATTCACTTCCATGCTTGTATTCTGCATAAACCTCAGCCAATGTTCTGGACCTTCTGACCATCCTCATCTTTATCGTTCTCATTGCCTTGGTTCTTGCATTTAGTAACATAACCAACTTTGGAACTATTTTATGGCCTAAAAATTTTCTTGCACAAATTCTTTGCCTTAAATCTATCTTCACCATTATGCACTGTCTTATTGGATCCAACAAAATAACAATTCCAAGTGTCTTCATGCCCGAAATCTTATCATTGAAACTCTCTGCCAAATTATTGCAAACAAAATCCACCTTGCTTAACTCACCAAACTTGCTTCTGGCCCATAGCTTGGTGTGATGTTCTTCAAGGTATTTTTTCACCTTTGGCACTACATACATGTTATGCAAGTAAGTTGCGTGCGTGCTTGGAGTGTATGTGTATGCTGATCGCCACAAGTCCTCTTCAAAGATCTTTCCTTTGAACTTCTTCGTGAAGTTAGTAGCGAGGTGCCGCATGCATTCCCTATGCTCAACCCCAGGAAACACAGCATCACCAGCATTCTCAAGACCCTCGCATGCACCGGTGTGTATCACCAAGCCTTTAGGGTGATCAATTACTTCATGTAGTCTCTGCATGAACTATGTCCAGCTTTCATTTGATTCAACCTCAAGAATAGCAAAAGCTACGGGTAGAAGCCAATTATGCGTGTCCAAAGCACAAGCAGAAGAAACATGTCCCCGGAACTTCCCTGTTAAAGAAGTTGCGCCTATTGCCAAGTATGGCCTACAGCCATCTAGGAACCCCTTCCAGCATGCCTTCAGGCAGACAAAACATCTCCTGAAGCATATCTTATCTGCCTGCTTATACCTGACCCCCCTCGAGACCTTTTCTCTCCCTTTCACAACCTCGTAATCGATGTCAACAACACTACCAGGTGATGTTTTCTCTACCTGAGCTTTGAAACTATACAACATATGAAAACTGTCATTCCACATGCCTTGAATGAAGTCTAGGGCCATCTCCTTCCCATCAAAGACTCTGTGGTAAGGAATCACAATGTTAAACTTTTTGCTAATCTTTTCTCTGAGTTCAGTAGTTCCAATGTTATGATCCTGCCTCACCTAGTCAAGTACAGTAGCAGCAATCCACTTGGTAGTTGCCGGTCTAATTTTACCACTTAAAGAAGTATTAGGTTAGTTGTGTTCTTCG
Source organism: Avena eriantha (assembly GCA_910589775.1). NCBI lineage: Eukaryota > Viridiplantae > Streptophyta > Magnoliopsida > Poales > Poaceae > Avena > Avena eriantha. The sequence continues at coordinate 5,925 of CAJUXJ010000025.1, forward strand.
TGTTTACTTTGATCTGCATTCGATAAGAATCCAAATAATTCAGAGGTAGTTATCAGCAGAATAAATATGAGAAAGACTGATACTAAATGTAGCTATTGCAACCTAAAATGGGTGTCCACCCCGCATTGGAGATGCATGTAATCTCCATTTACACACATTACTTTCCCTACAGTGCACCCTAAATCTCTTTTGGTCGCTCTTTTCAATGATAAATTCGAACCCAACTCTGATTGCATAGGTTGCAACTACATATCTGCAGTCCTCCACATTATCAAAGACAGTCCCCTCATCAATTGTAGGATTGTCCCTATCAAAGTGTATCACTGGCATGTCCACGTCTTCGTCGTCGTATCTATATCCCATTTCCACATCTTCACATTCCTCTTCCTCATCAGTCCCATAGTCAGGCTCAAAGTTTGAATCAACCAAATATTCCCTACTCTCCATCCTATCAGGGTCAGCAGCCACGTCTGGATATGCTTTCTCATCATCTTCCGCACTGCCACACAATTTAGTGCCTTCATGATCGCTTGACAAAGCATCATGCTCATGGACAAGCTGTACAAACGTCCTACAGTTACCAACACATATCCTTGCCATCACCATGGGACTAGAAACGCTAATTGGGGTATGCAGAAAAGGAATCACAGTTCTTACCCTTCAATGTGGACGCACGGCACCTTCTCCGAGCTCCATACCTCCAAAGGTCTACACCCCGCTTCCTCTCCTACTGTTTCGTTGTCCTATGTGCTCTCCAGACTCGAAGGAGATTCCATGCTCTCCAGCCGCGCAGGACCCATATCCGTGCTCTCAAGCCTTGTAGGATCCATCTCCGAGCGGGATCCGGATCACCACCGTCATTGGGCCCCTAACCCAACGACCGACTCTCGGTTTTCGTTTCCAGACACGCCTGGGCGGTGGGCGGCGGCAAGGAGACATGGCAGGGAGGGGAGGGCAAGGGACATGAGGGGATGGTAGGGAGGGGAGGGCGGGAGGACGATGGCCCAAGGGGACGACGAGAGCGGTGCACGACTGAGCGGAGTGGCGGCTGCAGGAGAAGAGGAGCGGAGCAGAGCTGGTTGCGACAAAGCATGGAAATTGCACAATAACGTGTTGGTGGGCGGCACCAGCCCTCGAACCTGGGACGCGCGCCGTCGAAGGTGGAGGAGGTGGGCCCGCCAGTCAGAAAACATGCTACCTGTCAGCGCACTATGCACAGGGAGCACCTAACGGAATTTTTTAGGAGGTCCACATGCCAGTCTGTTTGATCAAAACTTGTATGCAGTGCATGGCTGGTTCACGCACTAGTTCCGAGAAAAGCTCGTTGATCCAAACTTGAATTGGCAGTTCCGCTTCTTCTCCCCCATCTACTCGTCTCCTTGCAGTGGCAGTTCCGCTTCGTCTCCCTCGTTTGTTATCCTCTTCTTCTTCTCCTCACAGTGGTAGTTCTTATTTCTTCCTCGATCAGAACATTCCCGCACGTAAGCCATGGCCAGTAGCCGGATGAAGAGGAACTGGTCGGATCTCCCGGCCGACCCACTTCGCAAGATCGCCGACTACTTGCAGGAGAAAGAGGAGTACGTCGACACCTATGCTGCTTGTCGGGAAGTCTGCCCCGATTGGCGCCGCACTTTAAAGGTGCCCGAATTCCATCTCAACAACTGGATCATGATAGATCACACACTTCCAGACGTTGGCGACTTCACCTTCCTCAACCTCGCCACTGGTCGTTGCTTTAGGAGAAATCTAATGGACGTCGATCGCAGGTTCACATTCACATCCGATATTTATTGGTATTTTCCACTGTAAACATCTTACTGCTAACTGATGCCCTCTTCTTCCAAAAGATTCTACTTCGTCGGTGTTTCTCGTGGCGTCATCGTGCTTGCTCAGAGGGTGGAGCCGTACCAGATTCGGCTTTTGAACCCAATCATTCATAAGTCTAACACTGAGCTTCAAGCACACATACCATCTGATCTTCTGCAATGTGTCGTCGTGATGAAGTCCCCGACGATGGTGTTCGTTTGCACTGATTATCCAGATCATATTGCATGGGCCGATGAGAGCACCCCAACGGGGCAAATCATTGGAACATTTGGAGAAGGATTGTATTCGCCACCTCCTTATACGCTTCTGGTATGCATGACGGCATTCCGAGGGGAAGTATATGCATTACTTGAGAATGGAGACATCTTGTCGACCAACATTCAGTTAGAGCAGCGCGTGAGCACTGTCACGATGGCCAAAATAATTTCGGCCCCAGTCTTTGAACAGGTACGCGGAACCTACAAATTTTACCTTGTGGAGTCAGATGGTGATCTTCTTCTTGTGTTGAACGGGGATTTCGCCAAAGGGCAACCGGTGTTGTACCGGGTGGACACGGAGAACCGCTCTCTCGAGGCCGTCGGTGACATCGGAAGTCATGCCCTCTTCGTTGGTTACAACCGGTCTATCTCCATTGACACCAGGTTACACCCCACAGTGAAACCCGGTTGCATATACCCTGTTTCTGATGGTGTTGCTACAATCGACGGTACATGGTGGCATATAAATAATATCGTATAAACATAAGGGCACAATCGTCAACATTTCTAAAATGAAACCCGGTCCCGTCTCCTACTTGTCCTGGTACATTGCCCGATGAGGTGGATAGCCACGACCAATCTTTTTAATACGTTCGCACTCTTATGCTGCGAAGGGAAATAAATATTGAGATGTTAATGCAACGAGTGTCGAATTATTACCCTCTAAGGAAATGGGAAATGGTTATTTTCACGTGTGCCCGTAGTCCAAACCTACTGTCACTCTTTCACTCCCATTCTCCGACTAACTATAGTTCACCTTGCCCAGCTCCTCCGCGCCACACCAACTAGGGTAACATGGCCCTGCCTAAGCAGCCGCCACCGCCGCCGTGACAGCCGCCGAAACTGGGGTATTTAGCCCCTCTAAGGCAGGCCATGAAGCTCTACTTCAAGGCCGGTCTCCCATTGCCCTGCTAGCTGGATGGTTTCCCCAAATGTGCCCAATCGGCCGCGGCAGCGACTACGGCGTCGTTAGCGCCAGATGCGGCAAGCAGGGCCAAGAGAGCGATGTGGAGAAATCGCGCGGCGGCATTGCGGCATGCTCTAGGCGGCGGGAACAATGTACGTATCAAATCGTTCACGAGAGCATGCCGCCGAGGGTACACACCCTCGAATAGGGCAGCGCCCAGGTCTAGGAACTCTCACGTCCATGCTTCGCTGCAGACTACCTTACCTCAGTGGGGAAGGCTGGGAGCACGCCGTCTGCGGCAAAGATGCTCCATCCTACGCACCGTTGGAGGCCGTACCGTGGCGGCGACCAAGCGTCTACACTCAGTATGCTGGATTGTTCGATAGCCGGAGCCAGCGACGGGCATCAGCTCAGCCCTGGAATTCAGGTTCGAGTTCACACGGAATTACGATCCCGAGAAGGAGATGCCGAATTTTAGTTTCGAAGAAATCGTTGTGGTGGCGCGGATGGTCCATCTGAACCGGGACTGGCGCACACAAATCGCTCGTGCATGAACGATGCAGATTTCTTGTAGTTTGGCGGGAAGGCAATAGATCAGTTTGGGTTAAGTGATCAAATAACTTATTTCCTCTCAAAGCAACTGGCCAGCCAACTTTTCTGGTGGAGATCTATAGTTTCTTTAGTGTAGAATAGTTAAGTTCAGACTGAAGAATAGCTTTTGTAGATGAAATGCTGACGAATTGTTCTATAAACTAGTAGCAAGTTTAGCCCACTTTTGTGCAGGTATAAGACCCTTTTGTATGGAAGTACTACTGTTGTAAGAAAATACTATCAAGTATCTATTTCCTTCAATTACTAGTCGTGGTTCAGTCCAGTTAACTGGCATCTTTTTATCCCAGACTACAGATTTTGCGTTTGCTGTCTGTGCTGTAAACCATTTTTCCTTTGTCTTGTGTTGCCTGCAAAATGGTCCTGCAGTTCAACGTGTTACAAATGTAGCTACCTTGTACTTCAAGAGGAGATGGACTACATTTTCCTGGCATCCACATAATTGACATTGCTCATTGCTAGACCACCCTCTTTTCATGAGGTTGTCCTTGGTTGTTCACGGAAATTATAAAGCACGGTGTTCAACTACATCGATTCAAACCATTACACACACACACTACATCAAATTCATTACCCACACATACTACATCGATTCAAACTATTACACACACATACTACTTCAAACTATTACACACACGTACTACATCGATTCAAACTATTACACATTTTTAGTCGATGCTAACTTCCTGCTACACTCTCCATACAAATTCATTAGCCACACATACCATGGCATTTCACTAGAGCTTTGTCTTCACTCGAGGGAAATCAGAACCACCAGCTTGTCCAAGCCCGGTTCCCCCACCGAAACTGTGTGCGCCGTCACGAAACGGTGGTGGTCCTGTGCCATTGATCCTTCCAAGCCAACACCGCAGACAACGAGGATGCTTTCTGGCAGCCTCTTCGGGGCCCTGAATGCCACGTACTGATTCCAGAACCTCCTCCAGGTGGATGATGACCGGGTACTTCCAGCAAAGCTGTCACCCTGCCCTGCTTGGAATCTGCACCCCGTACATCTTAGGAACGGTGTCAGGATCTTTCAGCCACGCCTTTACCTCGATGACCCATCTATCGCTCGGTGGCACGATTTCCACCAGCTCGCCGCCAAGGCGACTGACGACCTGCTTGAGGGCCTCTGGCTCCCAAGCATCCAATGGTCGGCCGTCAAAGTCGAGTTTGGAGAAGAAACGAAGCTGCCCCAAGCGATCGTCCCACCCACAGGCGTGATGCCAATGCATGAAGCTCATTTTCTCCCTGCAACACTCGAAAGAACGGGAAGAATGCAGAACGCGCTCGGTGTCTTAGTTGTGCTCGAACCGGATGAAAAAATCGAATGGCGGCACGCATACCTCAATGTGGACCTCATTTCGTCTGATCCCAAAACGAGACCTGAAAGCCGACAGCAACTTTGCCGGCAACACGGCAGGACGGATGCCCAGCACGGTGGCCATGAGAGCGTGGTCATCGAACTGCTGTGCCAGGGCTACCATGCCTGGGGTGCGCGGCAGCACGCAACTTCCCGAGGCTAGTCGCCAGCCTGGATCGCCCGGTGGGACGCGCTTCACCGTGCTAGAAGGACTAGCCAGAGGCGAGATATTAGTCCGAGGACGCGAAGCTCCGATACGGCAGACGATGCAATGGCGACGGCTGCGAGCTTCGATTAGAGGCATGGGAGGTTGACCGGACATGGTGGGGACGCAAATTAGAGCAAGTGCGAGCTCCGATCTGAGACGAGCAGCCGGAGCCGAGCAAATGTTATGGGGAGGGGAGCAGGGGAGAAGACCAGAGCAGAGTAAAGAAATAGATCTGGTCCACTCAGGGTCCGATCCACGCAGGGGTAAGCTAGTCCATGACTACAAATGATAACGGGGAATACTGACATGGCGGGCCAAGAAGAGTTGACCTAACGACGGTATTTGAGTTCAACCGTTTTTGATCTAGTTCAAACGACCGTTTGGCCGTTAGATTTGTATTCACCCCCATTTGGCCCTTTTGAACAATTAGCAATCCTACTACAGCCCCTCCGCGCGATTGATGACAACTCGGGTACCGCGGTACGCTCACCCATGAAGTTGGGTACTACAAACGAACAATCCCCGCCGGAGGGGAGTAGCCTCACGAGCTGCCCCGTAAGCCTCTCGAGGAGAGAGAGAGAGAGGGTTGTAGGGAAAATGCTTAACCTATTGGACCCTCATGGAGGGACCGTAGGTATAGCATGAAAAGTGGCTGCTGGAGGGGGGTACCCTCACGAGCCACCCCGTAAGCCTCTCGAGGAGAGAGAGAGAGAGTCGTAGGGAAAATGCTTAACTTGTTGGACCCTCGTGGAGGGCTGTAGGTATAGCAAGAAATTTTGCTACTAGAGGAGATACCCTCACGAGCCGCCCCATAAGCCTCACGAGGAGAGAGATCCATAGGGAAAATGTCTATATTGTTGGACCCTCGTGGAGGGGCTATAGGTATAACATGAATTTTGGCCGCTGGAGGGGGATACCTTCACGAGCCACCCCATAAGCCTCTCGAAGAGAGAGAGCCGTGGGGAACATGCTTCTCTTGTTGGACCCTTGTGGAGGGACCATAGGTATAACATGAAATTTGGCCGCTGGAGGGGGATACCCTCACGAGCTGCCTTGTAAGCCTCTCGAGGAGAGAGAGCCGTAGGGCAAATGTTGTGCATTGCTCAGTTTTTGATGTATATGTTACGCGAGGGTTTCAAGCACCAAGAACCTTGGGTGAGGCGACTTATCATAGGACCTAGTACACAAGTTTAGAGATCTACACTTTAAGCCTTGGCGTTGACTGGGAGTGGCCCGGCGAGGAGCGTCGTGCCTAGCCGGCCACCGCTCACGTGATACGTGCAAGAGAACCTGTGTAATGCATGGAAAAAGCAATTTCCCAATGAAAGCAAAGGAAAATGCCGAAGTCGGTGGAAGGCGCAAGATCCAAAAACAACTAGGAAGGTCTAGCTTATTACAATGTCGTTGTGGTCTGCACGGGGTCTAACGATAGATAAGTTTGTAGAGTATAAGATTTAGAAGTCACCTTCAAAAAGAGGGGGGGTAGTCCGTTGTGCTACTCGGGGAGGCTTGTCCATCTCCTGAGGGCTGACAAACCCCCCTGGCACGCGCCTGTTATACGCTGTCGGGGAAGCGGTTGGTGTTGCTCACGCGTTGGGTGCAGTCCATGGGGAAGTCGAGGACCCCCAACACCCACGCGAGCGCCCTGCGCATCGGGGAGGCTCGGTTAAGGTGGCGCCAGCCTTCCTCCATGACTAGGGGCATCGAGGGCGGCCTGGTCTCTGTTGAGTGGGTATAAGGTAGCGGCCGCCCTCTTCGCCAGTGCGTTCTCCTAGCCCATCATCTTCCTCGTGGTACCCCCGATGTAGTCGAGGGCGTCCACGTCCTCCGGGTATGTGGCAGGTAGCAGTCTTGTAGACGTGCTCGAGGGAGTGCAGAGCGTCTTTTTCATTGCAGCAGATCGTGATGAACTCGTTGCTCCCTCGAGGTATCTTGACAATATTGTTGGCGTGATGGGTGACCGCCATGAACTTGTCTAGCGTAGGGTACCCCAGGATGACATTGTAGGGCAGGTCGATGTGCGCCACGTCAAAATCGATGAGCTCGGTCCAGTAATTTTCGAGAGACCCAAACGTGACCGTGAGTCGTACTTGCCTAATGGGTCTGGTAGTCCCACTAGTCACACCTGAGAAAGGCATGGTCAGCATTAGCCGGTAGTAGGGCCCCTGCATCTTGGCGAAGGATTTGGTGGAGATAATGTTTAAACTGGCGCAACCGTCGATGAGTGTATTGGTGACCACGATGTTGTTGATGGTGGGGGAGTGGATCATAGGAAGGGTTCCCACAGCCCTGGTGGAAGTAGGGTGGTCGTTGGCGTCAAAGGTGATGGCACACTAGGACCACTTGATATTTGGGGATGGGGTCCCGGGTTGTGCAGCCGCGACCTTGTGAGTGAGTTACTTGAAGTTCCTATTAGATGTCGGGGCCTAGGAGCAACCGAGAATGCACGCGATGACCCATGTGGGCTCCTAATAGCCCCTGGTGTTTTCCTCTGCCTGCCCCTTCTCCGTGTTGTGGTGATATTGCTAGGCGGTGTTGGGCTGATGGCTCACCTGGTGTGCGTTGTTGCACCGTAGTCATTGCTCCAGCACCCACCACTTTGGTGTCCACCATGACCGTTGTTCCTCACATAGCCTTGCATGCCCTTCCTATGGCTGCTGCACAGGTCCCGCAACTTTTTGAGCTTGTATAAGTCATCAGTGGGGTGCTCGTGCTTCTTGTGGTAGTGGTAGTACAGATGATCCTCGTGCTACCCTTTCTCCGGCGCCTTCGTGATGACTCTTCTGCTCAGCTTCCGTGGCAATGATGGCGGAGGGCTTCCACTTGGCATCGTTGCTCTTGCTCTTGTAGGAGCTTGAGGACTTGGAGTTTATTCTTCCTCGACGAGGCCGAACATGTGACTTGCCTCGACCTTGGCGCACTTCTCCGCCATGATGAAGAGCTCTACCGCCATGGCGATGTTTTTCCCCAAAAGAATATTTTCTCCCTCATCCTAACGTTCTTAACGCCCTAGGAGAAGGTGTTGATGATGTTAGAGTCTGAGATTATGGGGATCTTGTTACAGACCTAACTGAAGTATTGCAGGAACTTGAAGAGGGTGTCACCAGGCTGCTGGCAAACCTGGCGGAAGTTGTAGTAGGCGAGAGGGTGCTCGTAAGTTCCCTTGAAGTTGGCGATGAAGAGCGCATAGAGGTCGGGCCATGAACCAATGGATTCCTGGGGGAGGTTTATCAGCGAGGTGCATGTCGCGTCCTTCAGACCCATGGGAAACCAGTTGGTCATGACCCTGTCATTGCCCCTTGCCGCCTTGATGCCCGTGGTGTGGAGCTGCAAGAACTTGCTGGGGTTGGCGGTCCCATCGTAGCGCAGCAACATCTCTGGCCGGAACTTTTGGAGCCAGACCACGCGGTGAAGGTCCTTGGTGAATGCAAGGCAGCCGTTGCTCTGCACCTCCTTGCCGCTGGCAAGGGCGACATGGTTCTGCCATCCCGCCACGGCGAGATCCTCGATGACACTATTCTCACGTCCCTAGCGAGGCGCGATGACCGTGCGAGCGGGTCCTTAAGCTGGGATGATATGCCGGCTATTGCAGCATGGCGGTGTGACGTCGTCGGTCTTGAGGGCGTCATCGGATCCAGGGTTCTTTCTCAGAGGCGTGTGTGAAATCGTTGCCGCCTGGTCGGCCTCTTTGGCGTGAGCCCCTACGCCAGCTGGTTTGGCACGGCGATGTCGAGAAGGTCTGCCATGCGCTCGCGCCATCTCTCCTGGTCAGATTCGGCTTGGGGGTGCTACAACAACTCCTGCACCATGTGCTTGGCGGCTTCCTGGGTAGGCAGGTCAGACCGGTCGCAGGAGGACGTGGTGCGAGAGAGTGACGTCTTGCCGTGCGTAGAGAGTGGCTGCTCCTGCGATGGGCGAAAGGAGGAGCCCTGCTCATCCTCCGTCCGTGGGGTTTACTCTATGGTGGTGCGTTGGGGGACGGGCTCCGTTTGGGCCTTGCTCACCGCGTGCAGGAGGGCACACTCCGTCCTTGTCTCGGGCGTCCCGCAAAGAAACAAGGAGTCCAATGTACCTTGACTTCGCGATGGGATGAACACGCATTCATACCTTCTCGGCGGCAATGATGGCGGTGGAGCTCACACACGATAGAGAGTGAGACTGGGGTTTTTAACCCAGGTTCAGGACCCTCAAGAGGAGGTAATATCTCAACTCTTGCTTGGTTGTTGATGGGGGAATACCAACTGGAAATACCAAAACAATCTCTCCCGCCGCCTAAGCTATGAAGCACGGCGACTCCCATGTATTCCAATCTATGATCTTATATTGGATTGCTAGCAGGACGTAGCGATTCTCCATCGAGGGGACGTGAACCTGGATACATCATGTGCCAATCTTGCTCCTGGATTCTCCAACGTCGTCTTGTCTCCTCTACGTAAGCTACCCCTTGTAGCATCTGCCGTGCCAATACCACAACAGTTGGTGCCCACCGTGGGGCAAGCTGTCCTTGGGGTGATGATCCGGATGAGATCCCTCACCTTCACCGACGGCTAGATCGCAACTAGCGCGATGTTCGAGTACTGGTACCCGAGAACTTGGGTGTTAGAAGCTGATCGATCTGATCTGCCTTCGGTCCAATGCGGCCGATGCGAGCGCGCGCATGGAGACGGCGACTTGGAAAACCTCAAACAGAACGACCGGTTCTCCATGGCAGCTAAGTGTTTTATTCAATTCCATCCCACAATAATTGTCTTGGATTATTTTATTTCAGATCTAATTACTTCATGCATATTGGTATATGCAACGAGCGGACGACTGATCCATGTCTTGCATGATTAGATGGAATTCCTTGGCAATCCGGCGCAGCCCCGTCCTGTCGGCCGCCGATTGCGCTGGAGCGGTTCTGACACTGCGGCTACAACACAGTCTATTACGCACGCCAGCGTAGGCGGACGGATCGGCAGCGATCAAGAGTTTAATCAGAGAAGCAGATAAAACAATATTTATTCAGGAAACCTTCTCCCGTTTATTCTATTTTATCTTTCCTATCTACTAGTGATCACTTTGAGTGTGCAAAAGTATGAGACGATCCAAGTTGGGTTCAGGATCAGCGGAATTGCAGTCTCGATGTCCGGGAATGCAGTCGACTCATGTTCTCTACTCACAATGTCGAATCCGTCCTCCCAGGGAATAGCTCCGTCTACAAAGAATCGCGATCTCATTGTCGCCTGCGCCAGCGTCCGAGAAAGTCATCCATACGAAAGCAGAAAAGGACTGATCAGTTTCTTTTATTCCTTTGAACCAATCGCTTCCTCTCTTATTGATTATTTTCTTTGGACTGACTCATGACACCGTGTGTGTTTATTTGCTATGCATGTCTCCAGCAATCACTGAGTCCAAGGTTTAATTTGAGAGCTTATCAATTGAGCGCGAATAGATAGATGGTAAAATTCAGGCCACTCGCCGCGCCACGAGTATCAAGGCTGGACAAATGCAAGAAAGAGATCTCATACAGATGCGCAAAAACATCTGATATCTATTCAACTATTTTGCCTAATATAATATATTGGTATAAAGATTTCTGTATTTCCGACTTGTATATATACACGGGTTAACTGGTTTACGGTCATCACGGCGCACCCGTCCGTCGCGGGCTCGCTCACCGCGAACTCGCCTCTCGCGGACTCATCACACTCGAAGACTCCCTATCATGGACTCGCCATGCTCGGCGACTCGCCCGTCTCGGAGTCGTCTAGCTACCGGCTACACGCCGCACGGCTTCGCCATAGCGCGAGCTCCGTCTGCCACGTTGACCCTGTGTCCGCCGCGTGGACTTCGCCATAGCGCGACCTCCGTCCGCCGGGTCGACTCTATGTCTGCCGCGTCGACTTCGCCATAGCGCGACCTCCGTTCGCCGCATCGACCCTGTGTCCACCGCGTCGACTTTGCCATAGGCGACCTCCGTCCGCCGCGTCGACCCCTTGTTTACCGCGTCGATTTCGCCATAGCGTAACCTCCGTCCGCCGCGTCGACCTCGTGTTCGCCGCGTCGACTTCGTCCTAGCGCGACTTCGTCCGTCGCGTCGACCCCGTGTCCACCGCGTCGACTCCACCAAAGCGCGCCTATAATTCTGCTAAGTCGAATGCGTACGCCATACCTGCTAAGAGCCCCTCATCGTACGAGTCTCCAGAGAGGGCCGCATGCCACGCTGCATGGACTCACCACTGGGCGTCTCTTCCCTCCGGGAAAAATTAATTCGCCTTTGTCAACCTTTGAAAGAGTGACTTGCAATGGCCAAGTAGTGCAAACAAGGACTCGCAATCCGAGCCTCGGATTGTACATGAAAAACGCTAACCGAGAGCCATCATTAGAGTCGCCTTACTCGACTGACCTTCCGGGTCAAGACAAATGGCGGTTCTACACAAACAACACCATGTCCTCCTGAACCTTCGATAGTGCGACTCGCACGGCCAAGTATTGCGGACGAGGACTCGCAAACCAAGCTTCGGATCGTCCAGGAAGAACGCCTAGCCGAGATCCATCTTTGGAGTCACCATGCGACTACCACGCAAACAAAAACAACGCAATCAATCCCTGCCATCATCAGGTGAGCGACTCGCCATGGTCGGGGACTCTCCCCTCGCGGACTCGCTCAACAAGGACTCACCATGCTCGGGGACTCCCCTCGCGGACTCGCTCAAAACGGACTCGCCACGCTCGGGGACTCTCCCCTCGCGCACACGCTCAACGTGGACTCGCCACACTCGCGGACTCTCCCCTCACGCACTCAGTCAACACGGACTCGCTCAACGCAGACTCGCCAAGCTCAGGACTCACCCCTCGCGCACTCGCTCAACGTGGACTTGCACTCGTGGAATCGCTAAACGCGGACTAGCGACGCTCAGGGACTCTCCCCTTGCGGACTCGCTTAACGCGGATCCGTCATGCTCAGTGGTTTGACAATTGCCGGTCTCCAGGACTTGTCAAGCTTTCCACTCGCAATGGTTGGGGTCTTGTCGTTCGCTATGCTCGGGAACAACCACTACTATTTTTACAGTACGAATCTCTAAAGAGCCTCATGTCGCCTCTACAAACCAACTCGAGCCTCGAGGACTACTCCTAGGCATATTGGTGAGCTAAGCATAAAGCAAATCAACTCCAATCGGCGGACGACTCGTCAAGTTTCCCTTTGTTCAACTCGGGGCTCGACAACAATATTGCCCATCAAGTGCGATATCGCTCCTGAGTCACTGTGCACATATGATTTCTGTGGTGTAGACGCGGACTCGCCATCGTGGATTCGCCCTCGCGGAGTCTTCATGCTCGAGGACTCGCCGCCCTCGCGGAGTCTTCATGCTCGGGGACTCGCCGCCCTCGCGGAGTCTTCACGCTCGGGGACTCGCCGCCCTCGCGGAGTCTTCACGCTCGGGGACTCGCCGCCCTCGCGGATTCTTCATGCTCGAGGACTCACCGCCCTCACGGAGTCTTCACGCTCGGGGACTTGCCACCCTCGTGGAGTCTTCACGGTCGGGGACTCACCTCCCTCGCGGAGTCTTCACACTCTAGGACTTGCCTCGCCTATCAAGAACATGCCACGCTCGGGGACTCGCCATCGCGTACTCTCCCTCGCGAACTCTCCTGTCACGGGCCCACCTATCGTGGAGTCTCCTGCACCGACTCGACAATTTCTTCATCAGCAACTTGATGGACTCTAATGGCGACTCCATCCAATGGTGACTCGCCCGACGAGTCAACTTGCATTGCAAAATGAACCACTTCATGAGCTATTTTTTGTTTCAGGAGCTCGCCAACGACTCCACCTTGGAATCACCGACGCCGATTTGATGTCTTGAAGTCATCGCCGAGTCCCTGACACGCTCGAGGACTACTGATGGGGGAATACCAACTAGGGTATACCCACAGAGCAGAGTCGCCCATGGAGAGTGGGTCCGGGAGAACTGGCGACTAGACCTAGCCTGCCTAGGAAGAAGAAGAGCGCCCCAAACACCCCGAACGGCGACTCCACGACTGACCAAATACAGCGACTGGTGCAAATGACTCGTCGACTAGAGTCCCAAGATAGAGACTCCAATACAAAGCCCATTAGCACATGTAAACCCTAACTGGCTGCATATATAAAGACACCAGGGGTACCCCCACGGGGTTGGTCATATTAGAACTCTCTCATGTCTGATTAGACTGACACAATCTCTCCCGCCGCCTAAGCTATGAAGCACGGGGACTCCCATGTAATCCAGTCTATGATCTTATACTGGATTGATAGCAGGACGTAGCGATCCTCCATCGAGGGGATGTGAACCTAGATACATCGTGTGTTAATGTCACTCCCAGATTCTCCAACGTCGCCTTGCCTCCTCTCTGTAAGCTACCCCTGTAGCATCTGCTGTGCCAATACCACGACAGTTGTATTGCTCGCTTATGCTTTGCAAGGGTATAGAGGCTGATGAATCTCTAGGGTTTCATATTGAAGGGATCGATCCCTTCTAAGATAGGAGGATCCCTCCTTTATAGGGGCATCAGGCCTCTTCCCCCAATCCGTGGATGGGAAGGGTCTCCACATTGCCACCCACCTCATACTCTGGTCTACGAGACTACGTTGTGTAGACTAAGTCTAGGGTTGCTTTCCGCCTGCCGATCCTTCATAAAGTTGAGGCTGCTAACACCGCATGTCGCTACGCGACAACGGCTCTGCTGGCGCTGAGGAAACTCGTGTTGCTTTAATTGAGACGGGGCGGACTGACTCCTCTTTATCGAGGCGGTCGGCACAACCCTGCTGCCACCTACCAGGCTTTATTGCTTCCTCTCCTTTATGGTGGGATTACGAGCGTGCCCCTAGGGCAGGTTCAAAGGTATCTGAGGCCTGGTGGGGACCGAGATAAGACGCGAATCCCCCTCGCGAGGCGGCAATTGCGAGAGAGACCCGGGTGTGGCTCTTGAAGGGTTGGTCACCCCGTGCTCAGCTCGTGAGGCCACGCCTAGGGTTCCCTCAACCTCTGGAGGGTGCTGTGACTCGAGCAGAGGGCCCGACGACTAAGGGATGGTGGTACCCCCAGTATCATGAATCCGACAGATTCTTCTAATGAGAGGCTAACATGGGAGACCCAGCAGCCTGACTAAACGGCAGATGCATTGAACAACATTTTCGAGTTCAAATTAGGGTGGCACGTGCCAATAAAAAAAACTATCATACACACGTTTATTCTAATGATAGGTTGACATGTGGGACCGATCAGCCTAACTAAACGGCAGATGCATCGAGCATCACTATCAACTTTGGAGAAGGGTAGCGTGAGCGAAGAATTTCCATCATACACATGATTCTTCTAATGAGAGGCTAACATAGGGGACCCAGCAGCCTAAATAAATGGTGGATGCATTGAGACATGTTATCAAGTTCAAATTAGGTAGGCGCGATCGAAAAGTATGGTCCGCTAGAGACACTGACATCCGAGACCCGCATGCCTCAAAAGATTTCGCTCCGTCAGCATCGCGCGAGGAACCGAAAATCTTACATTTGCCACGTGTCGGCCAAGCTTTGTCCATGTTTTTAGTGGTTTCATCATAGTAGAGGTGACCGACGAAATCGTTGCGGAAGACGCGCCTTGTAGGACGACTAAGATGCCAAATCATTGCGGATGGAAACATTTCTTGCAGTGGAAGTGGTAGCTATAGCACAAGACCAGCCATATACTAGCAATAGCCAACGTCAAAAGAGTAATAGCCATTGGGCACAAAAAGGTGATGGCAAGAAATAGTGGGGTGAAAGAAGCAATGGCAAGAAAGGTTGAAGTAGACATTCGAGATGATGCTCGATCATCCATGCATCTTCCACACTCCAAATGCGGGTAAGCTGGTTCCTGTGTGCAGCTGTTTGAAGTACACACTACTCAACAGTGCAGCTGGTTCCAGTGTGCAGGTAAAAGAGAGGGGAACTTACCAACTCCACCACCACTCATAGGGGCAAACACTCAAGCACTAAATGTACAACCAAGATATGATAACTCGGAAAAGAGAGAAGTTGTCAACCAAGTGGGAAATCAAGGAAATGATAATGTAAATAACGGCCTTGTAGGCCGGAATGAGTATCGAAAGCACCACCAGAGCTACATGGTCATAGACAAGCAAAGCCAGTATATGCGACAGATGGAAGTGAATGCGGTTATGCCGGTGGGTTCTGAAATATATGTACTGGTCAGATCAAGAGATCACATGGAGCATCAAGGATCATCCCAAGGTTATGCCGAGTCTAGGGACATATTCTTTAGTGTTGGAACGGACATTCATAGGGACCGACATAAATGTCAAGTTTACCAAGGTCCTCGTTAATGATGGAAGCAGTATCAACACACTGTACTAGGATACAATGGACAAGGTGGGCATAAATGAGAACATGCTAGAGGTAACAAAGACCACATTTCATGGCATTGTGCCGGGATTGTCATGCGAGTCAATGGGGAAATTCGGATTGATGTTATGTTCGGCACCAAGGAGAATTGCCAGGCCGAGAATCTGTTGTTTGAGGTAGTTTATCCCACCATCTCCTATCATGCCTTACTTGCCAGACCAACATTGGCAAAATTCATGGTGTGCACTTATATTAGCTACCAGTAGATGAAAATGTTGGGTCCAAATGGTGTTATCACTATTGCTAGCAACTACAAGCGCTCTAAGGAGTGTGCCTCGGTTGGCTCCTCTCTAGCCAAGTCACTGGTGATCACCTAGGACAAGAAGAGGATTTATGATGTTGTGGCTCTGACACAGTCAACTCAATTGGGTATTCTGGCTATGACTAACCCACATGAAAGTGTGGCTTTCGAGGAAACAAAAGAGACAGATTGATGTTGAGTTTCCGGAGCGTACCATTGTTATTGGTGTCGGCTTGACTAAAAAATAGGAAAACGAGCTCGTCAAATTCCTCCATGAGAATTGGGATATCTTTTCATGGTCGACACAGGACCTGCCAGGTGTTCCGACGGAGTTGGTCGCACACTCATTGCATGTCAGGCTGGATGCAAGACCGGTGAAGCAACCTCTCCACCACTTTGTCGAGGATAGGAGAAAGATTATCAGGGACGAGATAGCTCGGTTTCTAGTTGCCAGGTTTATCATGGAAGTGTTACACCCGGAGTGGTTAACTAACCTAGTCCTGGTAGAGAAGAAGAAGGACAATCTGAATGTCATAGTAGTTTGGCATATGTGTATTGATTAGATGAACTTGAATAAGGCTTGTCCTAAGGACCCATTTCCTTTACCTCGGATCGATCAAGTGATCGACTCCACTGTTGGGTGTGAACTGTTGTCATTTTTAGATGCGTATTCTGGTTTCCACCAGATACCTTTGAACCTGGCAGATCAAATAAAGACTGACTTTATTATCCTGTATGGGGCTTATTGCTATTGTACTATGCCGCTTGGTTTGAGAAATAAAGGTGCCACATACCAAAGATGCATGCAGAAATGTTTGCATGATCAAACTGGAAAAAATGTGCAGGTATATGTTGACGATATAGTCATAAAAACCAAGGAGAGTCATACTCTTTTGGATGATACTAGGCAGACATTTGCAAACCTAAGAAGATTCAAGATGAAAGTGAACCTAGCCAAATGTACATTTGGTGTGCCGGAAGGAAAGTTATTCAGCTTCCCTATATCAAGCCAAGGTATAGAGGCAAACCCCACCAAAATTAGTGCCATAGAAAGAATGGAACTACCAAAGTGACTCAATGATGTCCAGAAGTTCACTAGTTGCCTGGCATCCTTGAGTCGCTTTGTTAGTCGGTTGATAGAAAAGGCACTGTCGTTATACCAATTAATGAATTTTTTTGATAAGTTCATCTAGACACCACAGGCAGATGCAACATTTTACAAGTTAAAAAGATGCTGGCTTTGAAAGGAATATGCCCGAGAGGCAATAATAATTGGTTATTATGTTATTCTAGGTTTATAATAGATTTTTATTTCTCATGCTATAATTGTATTAAAAGGAAACGTTAATACATGTGTGTTTAATAAACAAATAAAATGTTCCTAGTAATGCCTCTCATTACACTAGCTTGTTGATTAACACATGATCAAGGTTTCCAGATCATGACATTGGATGTTGTTAATAACAAGGTCACACAATTGATTGGATGATGTGATGAACATACACCCAAAGTATAGTAACACGATCAAGCCATTATGTTTATGGATTTCTATTTTCGTGCCCCTGGTTCGTTAGTTGTACTCACTTTTCCCCAACCGCTTTACTTTTCCTCACTTTTGCCCACCTCCTTCTCGAAAACTCATCAAAGATCTCGAATGGCAGCTGCATTCAGGTTGACCATTTGTCGTGGTGGTGTCACGACAGACGCCATGGATAGGCTAAAGGTGGGTACTAAATGCACTAGGGGAATCCAGGGAGGGATAGTATGGTGATTCCACACACGGTAGCTTTGTATTCAATTCACTTCCAAGGTTTACAAGTGCTCCTCGAGCTGTATTGGGGAGAGGAGGAAGAAGAACTCTCTACTCTCACCACAAGCCAAACTCAGCTCTCTAGGAGACAACTAGCAAAAACCGACTCAATCGAGACCAACCCCTTCTATAGAAGCCCTAGCCCTCCTTATATAGGGGCCGCTAGGTCTCCACTTAGGGCATACGTGGAGGCATATTCCAGGGAATATGCCTCTTCCAAAAATAGCAAACCGACCAGGTCTCTTTTCCCCCGCGTCATCCATGTAGAGGCTACGTTAGCCTCTGCGGCTCCTGCATCATTCGACATTGGCGTCGTCACCCTTGTCGGCCACGCCTCAGTGGTCCTGCCTCTGTACGTTTCGCTCACGCTCTGCGCCCAGTGGTCACCTTTGACCAGCAAGATACCTTCCTTCTCCTACAAGCTTGATATAACCCGGATCCTACATAGTTGATCCGGCCACCTCTGTTCCTGCATGCAAGTTAGATTCAACCCACCGACTTACGATATAAGTCGGTTGAGACCCAGTTAGATGGACATCCCCTGGTCCGGGTTACCCCGAGTTTTGGCTTGCCTTGAGGTGACTCGGCCAGCATCCGCTTTGGCTTTGCCGAACCTCGGCTAACTCGGCATTTATACCCCGGCGTGACCCTACCCGGGGGTATCCCCCCAACATTAGTCCCCGAAGCTGGTGCGGTCTTGGCTACCTTAGCCGCTAAGGCCACAGCAGGTTCCATTTCACTGAGCTTTGTGTTCCTTTTCTGAGTTACCTCTTATCTCTGATTTCATAGATTTACTTTCCCTTGGCACATTCCAAGTTTCCACTTGCTGGCCAGGTTACCACGTTCCCATCAGAGTCATTCTTCCTTCTCTCGTACGCTTCCCCACGTGGAGGCTAATCATCACGTTGACTCATTTTAAGAGCTAGCAACAGTAAACGCCGCAGTTATTGTCAGGAGTTACTGTGCGCACGTCACATCACGCCTGCCTCCTCGTTAACTGCATCATGACGTCGCGTCATGGGATCCTCTGTGCCCTGTGGTCCTTTGTGTGGCTCACTACTGATTGGTTGATCCGGGTTGTACACGGCCACACCGTGTGGCACACCCGCATAACACGATCCCACTACCCCCTCGAGGGAGTGGTTAAATAGGGGAGGGGCGCGCCCCTTGGGTCTTTTCCCCACTTCCGCGCCCCTCTGCCTCTACTTCTTCTTCTTATTCTCTCGCGACAGCGCCGCCGCCATCGCGCCTGAGTAGCAGCGCCGCCGCTGCACTGCCTCCGCGCTCACCAACCTCCGCGCATCCCTTCCGCCATGGGTCGCTGCCAGTCTAGGCCACTGCCACCCACCACCGCTAGCGCCAGTGAGGGCAGTGAACTCGAGATGACTGAGGAGGAGCTCGCCGTTGCCGAGCAGGAGATGGAGGAAGATGCTGCGAGCGCCGACCGCGGCGCGTGGGCAGGCTCCTAGGTCTGCCAGGATGACCTGGATTGGCTCTACCGCACTAGGCGCATCCCGGAGGGCGTCACCGCACGCCTCGCTTCCTCCAAGCTTGCCCCCTCACCCAATCCGGGTGAGTATGTGGTGTTCCTATCTCATTTTCAACGCGGATTTGGTCTTCCAGTCAGCGAATTTTTCCACGACTGGTTAAACACATACGAGCTCCAACTGCACCACCTTCCAGCCAATGCCATCACATCTCTCTCCGCCTTCGCCTCCACCATTGAAGGTTATGCTGGACTGTGGCCCACGAAGGAGCTCTGGATCCGGTTCTTTGGACTTCGCCAGAACGTGATTCCGAATGTAGATCTAGATCCGGAGGATAATAGCTCACGCAGTTCGGTGCTGCGTCAATTTCTCCCCGGAGGCTATCCGTCTTCCCCCGAGTTACTAGGCTGGACTCTTGCAAAGGATGGGCCCGGACTTTCTTCTATGTCCGGAACAGTACCACCAAAGATTTGATCCGGCTGCGCCGCTATACTCCGGGTCCTCCTAACCCAGAGTTGTGGGACGTTATCCCCAAGAAGCCCACAGTTTTGGCCAACCAAGTCAACAAGAGGTTCAAGGAGCTGAAGGAACTCGGATTGCGCAACAAGGATGCCATGATCACATTCGTCCACAACCGGATCTCCCCCCACTAGAAACGCACTCATAAAGTGTGACACATGAGCTAGGGCCGCGACCCCAACCGGACCTCGTCTTTCGAGTTGAGCAACGCAGAGATCTACCACCGCGTCAAGGCTCTCTTCACCACCCACAAGGACTTCTCCTCTGAGTGGACGTGGGGAATGGAACATTTTTGCCGAGATAGGCTTCCTCCTTCGGTAAGTCTCGTGCCCCAAACTCTTTTCCGGATTGAATCATATGTCGGTCTTTCGTCGTAGATTTTAATCTTGTTGCCTTTTCCTTCCTTTAGGTGTTTCTTCAGCAAACCATTGAGGATGGCACCGAGCCTTCCCTCAAATGGGTGCCTGACCGCGATACCCCGGACGAGGAGGAACCCGATCAAGAGATGTTCCTTCCTATGGCTGACGCGACCAAGCGACCCACCGGTAAACTCTCTTCTATTAGGGATTCGCCCGACGATGAAGATGATTCGGATGTTGAGGTGATGGAAGCATTTGACGTTGTCCCCCTTTCTTATGCTTTTCCAACATTAGCTAACCCCGGTGGGCAGATCCACGAGGATCCTCCCCTTGCCATGGGTGAGCCTGTTCCGGTCGAACCGAAGAAGAGGGGAGCCGCATCAACCTCTTCCTCCGGACCTTCTCAGCCAGCCAAAAGGCGAAAGAAGTCTGGGGACAAAACTGCCACCAAGCCTACAACCAAGGCCACAGCCCGGAGGGCTCGGAAGCCCAAGGATACCCTGACCTCGGATGAGTAAGCCTCTTCTCCCTTTGTTATTTACTTGTCCTTCTTTTATTATAGTTTCTCATGATACATTATTTGATTCGACAGGGCCGCGATGGAGGTCCCCCAGAGTGGATCCGGCATTGCATCGCCGCTCTGACACAGCCCTTCACCCCCTCATGGTGACGATTCACGCCCGCTGAGCCCAATCCCAAAGGGTTCAGCGGCTGCTCCGGGTTCCAGCCCACCTCGTCAAGAGGAGGGCACCCTTGGAGCGGGGGAGACTGGCTCTACCGAGACAGCGGCCACCACTACTTCGGCTCCGCCGCAACCAGCTACCACCGAGTTTCCCTCAATACATCCGCCGAAGAAGAAACCAGCACCAGTATCAGCACCAACCCCAGCACCAGCAGCAAAAGCAACAACAGCAGCACCAAGCCCCTCCGCCTCGTCCGAGTCTTCTCAGTCTCGGCAAAAAAAGCACCAAGGTTGCTCCCAAGGGTAAATCTGCTGCAACAACTTCCACTTCTCAGCAGCAGCCTAAGGGCAGAAAGACCTCTGACGCCACTAGGGCAGCGTCCATCGAGGCTGGACAGCGCACGCTCGCGTCCATGCTCCCGAAGAAGACTCCGCCACAGAAGGACGCCCCTGCCGAGCCACCTGATGCGCAACAACTTGTTTTCCACACCAGCCCGTCCCTTGCTCAAGTTGAGAGGAGGGAGGCGCATGCCAAGGGTTTAGTGGCGCCCCACATGCTCAGCGGCGAGCGATACCCTCCGACCTTGATCGAGTTTGTAAATAAATGGAACAAGGCGGAGTTCGTCCACAACGACGATCTGGCGGAGAAGTTGGTTTCCGCCGAGTTTGTGGCGCAGATGAATACTGCCGCCAAGGCCATTAACCTTGCGGGTCGGATGATGGAGGTACGTTACTTCATCTTTTCCTTAAGATGTTGTAGATGTTAGTGATATAACCATTAGTCCCTGAGCATCCGGGGGAGTAACTTGTTACTCGGCCGGATGCTCCTTAGAAAACTAACGTAGCTCATTGATAACTTCGAATATGCACACACCTAGAGCTGGGTTAAGTTCCACTTGGCCCAGATCTTGTACACTTCGAATATGCACACACCTAGAGCCGGGTTAAGTTCCACTTGGCCCGGATCTTGTACACTTCGAATATGCACACACCTAGAGACGGGTTACTTGGCCCGGATCTTGTACACTTCGACTATGCACACACCTAGAGCCGGGTTAAGTTCCACTTGGCCCGGATCTTGTACACTTCGAATATGCACACACCTAGAGCCGGGTTAAGTTCCACTTGGCCCGGATCTTGTACACTTCGAATATGCACACACCTAGAGCCGGGTTAAGTTCCACTTGGCCCGGATCTTGTACACTTCGAATATGCACACACCTAGAGCCGGGTTAAGTTCCACTTGGCCCGGATCTTGTACACTTCGAATATGCACACACCTAAAGCCGGGTTAAGTTCCACTTGGCCCGGATCTTGTATACTTCGAATATGCACACACCTAGAGCCGGGTTAAGTTCCACTTGGCCCGGATCTTGTACACTTCGAATATGCCCACACCTAGAGCCGGGTTAAGTTCCACTTGGCGCGGATCTTGTACACTTCAAATATGCACACACCTAAGCTATATTTTCGTACTCTTTTCAGGTGACCACCAATCGCCGGAGCACTGAGTTTCAGCGTCTCCTGGACACCCATAAGATGCTGCGTGCAAAACATACCGCGCTTCTTGCTGAACACGAGAAAAGGGGTAAGTTTCTTCCTAGGCATTTCTCCGTTTTTCTTCATCTTTTTCTGCCGAACTAACCCATCATTCGGTTTTTGCAGATGGGGTGAGGCTGAGAATACCCTCATGAGGAGGAGTTTGGACCAGATAAAGGGTAAGTCATTTTTTCTCAACTTTGCTACGCTCTCTATCTCTTTTTCTCCGTGGCTCGGCAAACATTCATACCTCGGCTTTGCCGGGTCAACAAACTATTTCAGCATCTCTTGAAGATAGTGTGCCCGTTCCTGATATGATGCTACATTTTCTCGAACTAGCAGGGCAGCATCAGGCCGAACTCAAAAAGAAAGATGATGAGCTTGCCCTCCTCCAAACCAAAGATGACGAGATCGCCAAGCTCAAGGCAGAGATGAAGAAGTTGAAAGCGCATCACCAATTCGAACTTCAGAAAGCTGGCCAGGACTATACTGAAGAGCGTGAGGGCCTCAACCTCCAGATTTCCAAGGACCAAGAACTTCTCCAGGAGGCCGACGTCAAACTTGAGTCGGCGAACGCTGAACTTGTGCAGCTTCGCAAAAGGCGTGATGACTGTACCAAGGAGTTGACCTGGATCCATAACCATATTTCACGTAAGTTCCTTTTCCTCATCCGGCATACTTCTCCGGGTTACTTCACATGTCTTTTCTTTACCTGCTTCCCTTTTCTTGTTTTCAGGAAAATTTCTAGAGGGCAATGCCATTGCGAGCACCGCTGTTGCTAAATTTCGCCGAGATAGGGGTGCCCCCATTACTCCTGACGCTTAAGAAGTTCCCTATGATATGGAGGACCTATTGGTCAGCTTGTCTTCTCGCGTGGAAATCATGAAGAACTATGGCAAAGATATCCTTGATGTGGCAGTCCGGATCTTCAACATCTTTTGGCCTAAAGAAGATACTCCGGAGGGGACCGCAGTTCTTGTTGATAAGTTGATGGAATGCGAGACCTAGCTCGACCTTTGGAGGGAATCCGCTGGACGTGCCGGAGCGGAGACCGTTCTCCACTACGTGCTTACGTGGTACGAGAAGATCGACCTCAACCTCCTAGCTCGCATGCGCACCAGATCCAGATGGTCCAGCGACCAAGAGTGGATAGCTCGATGCAAGGCTTGCACCCATAGCCTCATTGAATATGCCCCCATTCATGAATGGAATGAGGGTCCGAGCTTCCTTGGTGGCGCGGATGATCAAAACGCTGAAAACGTTGAAGATGGCTTGGATGAGGACGAAGAGGACGATGCCTCGGACGTCGAAGATAGCGAAGATGACGCCGAACTTCCTCCTCCTGCTACTCCTTGAGCGATGATGATGCCGGGTGCAGTTGTATTAAACACACAAGTGATATTTTGCTACTAAGTTTTTATGCTGGATTGACTTGGGCGTAGTCCTCGAGTTTCATTTTCTCGTTCTTCCAATTTCTTGCCTCAGCTCGTGTCTACCTTGGTTTGGTTTTATGACTTATGAGTCCGAGCTTCAAAAATTGTCTTAACAATACTCGGAAACTTTAGGATTAGCTCAAAATAATTCAGCATAATAAATCGAGAGTGAATCACAAGGTTAGTTCAAAAAACAAACGTCGGCTCGATTAAGTTCCTTTCCTTAGACGTTTTTCATGTGCTACACAAATCCAAACTTATTCTCTTGCTTGCCATGAAGCCAAATCTTGTTGGACAGCAGCAAGTCGAAGAGATAGGTTTTTGGTGCTCACACATTACTAATCCAACTTAAGTAAAAAAACTTACGCCAGCCGACGTATAATGACAAATACAGAAGATAACAAATATTATTAAGGCACTCCCCGAGTTACTGCTCGAGGTGCCAACACTTCATTGATAAGCTCATTGCCGGCATACATACCGACATATGTGAAGACTCAGATACATACACTCTTCGCTAAGTGTAGAAAGGACGAAGTAGAGCTACATTCCATGGACGCTTAGATTCCTCGGCGGACCTGTCCGCCTTGGTCTTTTCCTGTGGTTTTGCATCGATAAGATAATAGGAATCATTGTGCAATGCTTTGCTCACAATGAATCGCCCTTCCCATGGGGGGATAACTTGTGCATGCCAACAGTACGTTGTACCAACCAGAGTACTAGATCGCGTTCCCTGAAAACTCGGGGGCTTACTTTTCGACTATGATAGCGTTGGAGATTTTGCTGATATATGGTGGATCTGGATAATGCCAATTCTCTCGCTTCTTCCAGCAGATCAACATCATTTTGCCAGGCTTCTTGCACTTCGGCTTCTGTGTATTCGGTGACCCTAGGCGATTCATGCTCTATGTCGGCTGGTAATACAGCTTCTGCCCCATATAGTAGAAAAAATGGCGTATAGCCTGTTGATCGATTCAGAGTTGTTCTTAAACTCCACAGTACCGCTGGTAGTTCTTCTATCCAGCACCCCGTTGATCTTTGCAGTGGCTCAATGAGCCGGGGTTTTATCCCGGATAATACTAATCTGTTGGATCTTTCCACTTGTCCGTTTGATGCGGGGTGGGCTACCGAGGCAACGTCCAGCTGGATCTTCTTATCTCGGCAGAATCGTGCACATGCTCCTTCAGCAAAATTTGTGCCATTATCTGTTATGATACTGTGAGGATAACCGTATCTCAAGATGATGTCTTTGAGAAATGTCACGGCCATAGCTCCATCACATTTTCTTATTGGTTTTACTTCAATCCATTTTGTAAATTTATCAACCATGAGCAAAATGTGAGTCATATTTCCCCTTGCTGGTTTAAACGGGCCAACCATATCCAAGCACCATATAGCAAATGGCCATGTAATTGGTATGGTCTTGAGCTCCGACATTGGCATATGTGTCTTGGTAGCATACCTCTGACAACCATTGCATTTTTTTACCAAGTCCTCTGCTTGTTCTAAGGCACATGGCCAATAGAATCCATGTCGAAGAGCTTTTGCTACCAAGGCTCTAGACGAGGCATGATGCCCACATTCCCCTTGGTGTATATCTCGGAGAATTTCAAGCCCTTCTTCCGGGTCAACTCATCGCTGGAGAACATTGGTCACACTCCTTTTGTATAGCTCGGAATTGATGATCGTGTATGCCTTTGCTCTCCTCTGAGTTTGCTTGGATAGCACTTCCTCAGCTGGTACATCTCGCACTGGGAACACATCCTCTTCAATTTCCATTTGATCCACCGGCATAACTTAAACCGGATCAGGCTAAACAGTCCCCGGGTTTGCCAAGGCAGTCCCTGGGTTCTGCGAAGCGCTCCCCTCATCAATGTTCATGGGTATGGCTCCGGATTCTGTATCCGTCGGGACGTAGATTGAGTCGGTTTCTGGGGACGGTCTGACAGATGGTTTTCGGAGGTGTTCCAATATTACTCCCGATGGAATTGCTTGTCGGGTTGATCCGAGGTTTGACAGTACGTCGGTAGCCTCATTTTCCACCCGGGGTACATGATGAAATTCACATCCCCCAAAGTAACCAGATATCTTCTACACAGGAAATCTGTACAGCGCCATGTTAGGATCAAGAGCGTCCCAGAGCCCTGAAACTTGTTGAACTACCAAATCCGAGTCGCCAAAGCATTGGATCTAACGTATCCCAATTTCTTTTGCCACTTTGAGCCCATGCACAAGTGCCTCATATTCGGCGACATTGTTTGATGCAACGAAATGAATCTGCAGCACATATTTCAGCTGGTCCTTCTTTGGCGAGGTAAGTACAACTCCAGCACCTAGCCTGGTTTTTGTTTTTGACCTGTCAAAGTGCATTCTCCAATAGTTCGGATCTGGTAGGGGTGGTTCATATTGCACCTCGGCCCAGTCCACAAAAAAGTCCACCACAGCTTGAGATTTGATTGCTTCTCTTCTGTCATATTGTGGTGCATAAGGAGCTAGTTCAATTGCCCATTTTGCAATCCTACCACTCGCATCTTTGTTGCTCATTATCTCGGATATGGGAGCTTCACATATTACCCTGATGGGATGCTCCTCAAAATAATGTTTTAGCTTCTTTGCCGACATGTACACCCCATACGCCACTTTCTGATAGTGTAGATAATTTTGCTTTGAGGCTGATAATACATCACTCAGGTAATACACTGTCCTTTGCACCGACTTACCCTCTTCGTCGTGCTCTACCACAATTACTGCACTTACAACTCGGTTGGTTGCGGCTATATAGAGCAACATTGGCTCCTTTCATAGTGGAGAGGCTAACACTGGTGCAGTGGCTAACATTTTCTTTAACTGGATAAAGGCTTCATTGGCCTGCGGCGTCCAGATGAACTTGTCCCACTTTTTCATGAGTTGATAGAGTGGCAATGCCTTTTCTCCTAACCGACATACAAACCGACTTAACGATGCCGGGCAACCAGTGAACTTCTGGACATCGTTAAGGCACTTCGGCAGTTCCATTTGCTCTATGGCCCGGATTTTAGTTGGATTAACTTCGATACCTTGGCTAGAGACAAGAAATCCGAGTAATTTTCCAGCCAGGAGACCGAAGGTACATTTTTCCGGGTTAAGTTTCATCCGGAACCTCCTTAGGTTTGAATGTCTGCCTGATATCGTCAAGGAGCATTTTGCTTTCCTTGGTCTTGATAACCACATCATCCACATATACCTGTACATTTTGACCAATTTGGTCGTGCAAACATTTTTGCATACATCTTTGGTACGTTGCCCCTGCATTACGTAAACCAAACGGCATGGTGTGATAGCAATAAGCCCCATACGGGTGATAAATGCAGTCTTTATTTGATCATCAGATTCAGGGGTATCTGGTGGAAACCAGAATACACATCTATGAATGACAACATTTCACATCCAGCGGTTGAATCTATGACCTGATCTATCCTTGGCAGTGGAAACAGATCTTTTGGACACGCCTTATTCAGGTTCGTGTAATCGATACACATACGCCAAACCACTGCCACATTCGGATCGTCTTTTTTCTTCTCCACCAGCACCGGACTAGATAGCCAATCCGGGTAAAGCACTTCCATGATAAATCCAGCAGCCAACAACCGAGCTATCTCATCTCCAATGACTTTTCTCCTATCTTCGGCGAAGCGGCGGAGAGGTTGCTTCGCCGGCTTTGCTCCGGGTCTGACATTCAAAGAGTTCTCGGCGAACTCCCTCGGAACACCTTGCAAGTCCTGTGTGGACCAAGCAAAAATATCCCGATTCTCACGGAGGAAGTTGACAAGCTCGCTTTCCTATTTATTGTTTAACCCGGCACCAATTTTCACGGTGTGCTCTGGGAACATAAAATCAGCAGGCACCTTCTTGGTATCTTTTGTGGCTTGGAATGAGACACTCCCATGCGGATTACTCAATGCCAGCATATATTGCTGCGCGGACTGAGCCAATGCCGCCACCTCTCAGATTTTTCTTTTCTCTTGTGCAATCACGAGTGACTCAGCTAGGTTAGACCCGGCTAAAGCACACTTAATGGAACGTCGGAAATCTCCAGCTACAGTGATCACTCTATTTGGCCCAGGCAACTTCATCTTCAAGTAACTGATGTGACAACTTGCCATGAACTTGTTCAGTGCTGGTCTTCCGAGTAACACGTGATACGCACTTTCTAACTTCACAACTCCAAACTCCAAATTCTCAGTTCGGCAGTTATCTCTTGTGCCGAACAATACGTCAACCCGGACCTTGCCTATGGGATCACAAGAAATGCCTGGCACAATGCCATGAAAAGTAGTCCTTGTAGCCTGGAGCATGTTCTCCGAGACACATAACTTGCGCATCGTATCTGCATACATGATGTTAATGCTACTGCCATTATCAATTAGTACCTTGGAGAATCTCACATTGATGTTTGGCCCGATGAACGTCGGATCCAGCACTAGCGCATATGAACCGGGACTTGGCATAAGCTTGGGGTGATCTTTGATGCTCCAGTTAATCTCTTGGTCCGACCAAGGCATATACCTCGTCACTGCCGGCATCACTGCATTGACTTCCATATGTCTGCGATGCAAGCTCTTTCTATCTGTTTCCTCAGTGGTGAACACATAGTAACTCTGATGATGTTCTCTGTACTCATTCCTCCCCACGTTTCTGGGGTACCTCTGATCCGGTTGATTTTGGTTCTCCACCTGATGCACTACATCCCTTCTCTCATGGTTGTCATACCTCGGTGGAGGGGGAGGCAACATTAACTATTGCTTGTTCGCTCCGAAGAGCAATTGCTGCCGGGGTAACTCCTGCCGAGGTTGATCATTCCGAGGTGCTTGAGCATTCCCCGAACCACCTTGTTCTATCTTACGCATCCACTCACATTGCCTTGTCGTATGACCCGCTGGGTTACTCGGATTTGGCGTGTGAAACTTACATGGCTGATCTAGCATTGACTCATAAGTATACCTTGGACGGTCCTTCTTTTCTTGCCACTGTTTCTTCTGCTCTGGCATCCAAGTTTTCTTTCCATCATTTCTTGGTGTCCATTGTTGCCCTCCAGTTTTCTGACGTTGATTAATCCCTGCTCCGGGTTGATCCTGATTCACAGCAGCAACTTGTTATGAACTGTACCGGTAATCCGGTCTGTCATCCCTTCTTTTACCTGGGACGACCTGGCCCCATCTCTCTGGTAGTACTCCTCATTTGACTCGTTTGACACGAGCCTGGGTTGAGTCAGATCAACCAGGGCGTATGAATCAGCAATCCGGATTGTCTCTGCCAATGTAGTTGGCATATCCCTTTGCAATCTTTGCCACAACATGCGTGCATATCTGCATCCTTGCGCAAACCATGCTATGGCATGTGACTCTCTCACACCCTCACATGAGTTTCGCACGGTACACCACCTCGGTTAGAAACTCTCGATCAGTCTCATTTGGTCTCTACTTGCACATTTCTAGAGTCTGTGGCCTATTCGGCCTTTGATACGTAGTTCACAAATTACTGACAAACATTTCCTCAAAGTCGATCCAACAATTGATACTTCCGGGTGGCAAGTTGTTCATCCATACCCTCACGGGCCCCACCAACATCTGGGGTATGTATCTCACAGCCCATCTCAAGTTGCCTGTAGCAATTTTCACAACAGTTGCATAGTTTATCAGCCAATCCTCCGGCTTGGTACTGCCATCATACGTCTTTGTGCCTCTAGGTAACTGGAAGTTAGGTACCGGAGGTTCTTTCATGATCCGGGGCCCAAAGCATGCAGGACCCGATGGACCTTGACACTCAATTTGCTCTGACCTATACAACCGATCCAGTTTTAGCTTGGCGTCATTAGGCATCAAATCCCTGCTTCCCAATCTTGACCCTATCACATGATAGTCTGGCCTTGGGTATCCTGCATTCACCATTTCCGAATCATCGTCGTTATATCGGTCTTGCTCTCATGGAGCACCGTTCTGTTGCATACCTTGGCCGGCACTTTGCTCTTGCCTTGGTATATTCCGCTGCTGCGGTTGACCTGCACCTACCAAATTACGCTATCTGACATTGCCGTTTACAGCATTTCCTTGACCTGCATTGCCTTGGTCGCGGTTACCTCGGCCAGCTTCACCTCGGCTCACACTCCTTCGATCCTCATTTCTCTGCACTTCTTTTCCTTTCCCTGCCCTTGCCGGGTCATATGGGACTATCTGCTTATTCCTCCTGGCCGAGGTTACGACCTCTTCTCTCCTAGGACCACCGTGAGGAGACGAAGCGGTCCCAGTGGATTTCTCCGAGTTACCCAACGCCGAATGAATGATCTTGGAGGCCCCATCTTTCTCCGGGTTAGCCCTGAGCAATTCCTCATTTTGCCTTTTCGCGATCCGAACTAACTCATTGACCCTTTCTTGCTGTCTTTGGCGGGCTTCACCCGTCAGACCTTGTAACTCAGATGCAGCTGCATCTGCTGCCCTGAGGTTCTTTGCAGGGGTACTATACCCCACGGACAAACAGTTTTCTGATTCCTCAATCCTAGTATCACCCTCTCCGTTCATTTTACTCATGAGATTTCTCCCCTTCACTTTTACAGCATCTACTTTATTTGCCTTTGCGTACTCACGCAGCGTCATGTTCAATGATTGCTGAGCCCCTCTATTATTTTTTGCCTAGTCTCCTCTAGCTCGGCCTGTGCCTGAGCCGGATCTACTGCTGCTGCTATTGGGTTTGCTAAGCTATCCATCGCCTGCTGCAGCACATTCTCAGGCCTCTCTAGCAGAGGACCTCTACTTTTCCTCGGTGCCTTAGGTGTTACCTCCAGGTCTGGTGCCGGATCTTTGCTTGCGCCTGCGCCAGGCACAGTCATCATCACCTCGGCACGGTCTGGGGAGAGAGCGATACGCGCCCCGTGAACCATGCTAAGGGATGGCTCGCCTCCTTCGACGACGTGCTGCGGATGAACGCACGACACATCGATAGCAACGTAGACCTTGTGAGCGCCGAGCTTGACGAAGAGGTTGTTGCGTGGAAGACGACGCTTGCCGAAGTAGCCA
Organism: Avena eriantha; assembly: GCA_910589775.1. Taxonomy (NCBI): domain Eukaryota; kingdom Viridiplantae; phylum Streptophyta; class Magnoliopsida; order Poales; family Poaceae; genus Avena; species Avena eriantha. The sequence continues at coordinate 36,638 of CAJUXJ010000025.1, forward strand.
GCGTTGTCGCTGACAAAATCCAGCGCTCCAAAGCGCTGAACGAGCCTAGAGACGATGCGTTCGCCAGTGCCGACGATGTTTCCCGTCCGGATCTTCACCCCTGCTAGCGCCGCTAGCCCCACGGTGGGTGCCAACTGTCGTGGTGGTGTCAAGGCAGATGCCATGGATAGGCTAAAGGTGGGGACTAAATGCACTAGGGGAATCCAGGGAGGGATAGTATGGTGATTCCACACACGGTAGCTTTGTATTCAATTCACTTCCAAGGTTTACAAGTGCTCCTCGAGCTGTACTAGGGAGAGGAGGAAGAAGAACTCTCTTACTCTCACGACAAGTCAAACTCAGATCTCTAGGAGACAACTAGCAAAAACCAACTCAATCGAGACCAACCCCTTCTACAGAAGCCCTAGCCCTCCTTATATAGGGGCCGCTAGGTCTCCACATAGGGCATACGTGGAAGCATATTCCAGGGAATATGCCTCTTCCCAAAATAGCAAACCGACCGAGTCTCTTTTCCCTCGCGTCAGCCATGCAGAGGCTACGTGAGCCTCTGCGGCTCCTGCGTCATCCGACATTGGCATTGTCACCCTTGTCGGCCACGCCTCGGTGGTCCTGCCTCTGTACGCTTCGCTCACGCTCTGCGCCCAGTGGTCACCTTTGACCAGCGAGATACCTTCCTTCTCCTACAAGCTTGATATAACCCGGATCCTACATAGTTGATCCGGCCACCTCCGTTCCTGCATGCAAGTTAGATTCAACCCACCGACTTACGATATAAGTCGGCTTAGACCTAGTTAGATGGACATCCCCTAGTTCAGGTTACCCCGAGATTCGGCCTGCCTTGAGGTGACTCGGCCAGCATCCGCTTTGGCTTTGCCGAACCTCGGCTAACTCGGCATTTATACCCCGGCGTGACCCTACCCGGGGGTATTCCCCCAACACCATTGGCTGATGTGTGGGGCTGCGCGGTGTGGTACAAAGTGGGGTCGTTTGGTCAGGAACATGTTATGCTGACATGTGGGGTCATGCCATGTGCGACTGCATGGGGCCTGTTTTTTGGGAACATGTTATGGGGGATGTGGTGTGGGACCATGTGGGGGGCGTTTGGTGTTTACGTGAGCCCTATCGCCTCAATTGGATGTTTTCTTTTTTGTTATTTTTATGATTGGCCATTTTAAGAGCGCCTTTTTCCCCTCTCTCTCGCTAACAGTTGTGTTTTTTTTGCCCAAAAAGGTAGCGAATCTAGAGCAGCTTATCTCTTCATTCATTGTTCCTTTTGGCCCTTGCTTTTTCCCAATATGGTAGCAAATCTAGAGCAGCAAATCTAACCAGCACCATAAATACATTTAGTAAAAGAGCAAATGTAGATAAAGCAGCTAATATAGGATATATTGTACGGTACTTAGCGAGGTTCGACAATTAGGCTGCTCAGTAGCAGCAGCGGACAAGTTCAACACATACAATACAAAAGAAGTTTCTTTATAGCAGCAACAGCAACACAAGATCAGTGGCCCCTCATGGCCTCCGCCAGGAGGGCCTACGCCTCCTCCCTCTAGCGCCTCCTCAACTTCTGGCTACCCAGTCCCTTGACCTTGGGCGCCATGGGCTTCATCGGGGGCATGTTACCCTCCATTATGGCCACCTTATGGAGGTTATGGAGGTGAAAACTGAGCGTCTGGTGCTTGGCTCTGAAGCCTTGGACATTCAAGGACAGGCCGCAGGTCCTCATGTCCTCGGCATGCTTCGCGAGGGAGTTGAAATCGGTGGCATGGAGCCTCCTAGTGTAGAAGGGGCACCTGTAGACGTTGTTGGCGAAGAAGTTGTCGTACTGGCCGGACATCAGCCTCCTCAGCACTTGACGAGTCTTGGTGTCCTTGGACTCGTCGTCGCTGCAGATGTTGCTGTTGTCCTCTTGTTGGAAAAAACAATAGATTGCAATAAGGACATGAATTTAGATACCTAGATTATTGGGATTGATTATTTGCATAAATTAATCGATTGAGATCCCCTAATTATTCCCCAATCCGCATATCTCAAACCAAATCGAATACTAATTCCAACTACAGATCGATGCTAGTACTAACTAGGGAATCCCTTAACTACAACTCCGAGGGCAAATACTATAGGATTGAAATACAGACAGGGGGATTCATCGAAATACGAGATATAACACAAGAGGACTAGATACTGTAAAAATACCTAGCATCCAATGATTGAAAATACGAACAGCCAAACCCTAATAACATACGACCTAGCTAGCATCCAACTATTGTAATGGGGGAAGAACAAGGGAAGGGGAGAAAACCCTAGTTACCTCCGACCATTAGTCGGCGATGCTGGTGTCGTAGGGGTTCTCTGGCCTGATGTAATCCTCCTCCTCGTAGGGTTCCAAGCCAAGCGGGATCTTCCTGAGACCAGCGGGGGCCTTCTCGTAGGCGGCTACAGCGAAAGTGGGGACGAGGGTCTAGACGGGGACGGCAGCTGCCTTCGATGCCTCAAAAGGGGCATGTAAGGGGACGGGGGCCTCCTCGCAGGCGTCCTTGAAGGCGACGATGACCATCACACCATTCTTCTCCATCACCGGCGTGGTTGGGTTTTTTTTGGGGGGTTGCAGAAGGTGATGGGACAGTGGATATGGTTGCGTGAGTAAGCGAGTGAGTGATGAGTGAGAGTGAGGAGGCCACTATAAGGGTGAAGGGAAGGGACGTTTTGTTGCACCACCGTGCACCGAGTAACCGTGTACGCTACTGCACCATGCACGGCCACATGTCCTCTACCTCCCTGTGGGGATTGTTCGTTTGCGGTACCAAAGTTCCCGGGCGAGCGCATGGCGGTACCCAAGTTCCCTGTAATTGCCGTGTTTTGTAAAGTTGAGCTGCTAACTATTGAGACGGGCCATTTCGAGGAAAACTCATCTCACCCCTACCAAATTCCAACATTCCGTGAAACTGCCCCGTGAAGTAGACGGTCGGGTCCCTCATGTCGGTCATCTATCCGTGACGCGAGAGCCAACGCGGCAACCTCTTAGGAAAATCGAGGAACTAAGTGGATTGGATGCATTGACCAATTTCACAAATCCATTCCCACCTTTCCCCTAGCACCGATGGCATCGGAATTCACCCTCCAGGCAGGACGATCCCTTCGGACATTTGACTTCCGGCGCCAAGTTGCTGCGCCTAGTTGCTGCGACCAATCGCTGATCCCGAGCTCCAATGGCGCATGCTGTTGCCGCCGTTGCGAGGCTCTAGCCCGCCTCCGCCACCGACGAGCCGAGCAGCTCGGAGGATGGCAGATCCTACTACCAAGGAAGAAGAGGTTCTGGCTACAAGCGGGTGATCTACCCTTCTCTTTGCTATTCACACTAATTATAACTTCTAGCTGGCTACTGAACCTAAAATTGTTTGTTAGCCCAATGTTGACAAACATATTTTGTCCATAGTTTTCTGTCAAGTGGGATCTCCCCGGATGACCCTTACCTGGTTACGGTAGTCCTCTTCAGGTACAGCTCTAAGGGCAAGTGGTATGGACACCATTGTATCACGATAGAAGAAGCGCCTGCGCAGATCTGCACTATATCTGGTATGGTTGCTTCTCTGCATAATCATGATGAATTATGGCCGAAGCAGACTATAAAGTTCAGCTTCATGGATGAACGTGGCATCATGGTTCCTCTAACATGTGACTGTTAGCTAATTGTGTTGATGAAAAGGTATGCTTCGGATTGCATGTTTGAGCTGAATTGTGATGTACTGGATGTGGAAACTGCTGCAACTGGGAGTCGCCCTTCTATTCTTGGACAGGGTGGTCGTTTGAATCCAATTAGCTCCTGGTATGCAAAAGTCTCTTGGGGTTCGCATGTTTGTGCTGAATTGTAATTTTTGTTTCATTTACTCTGTAGATATTGGGCAGTGATGGAGCAGTCCTGTTTCTTTGATAGGAAGCACCGCAAGGTTAGAAACATGACTACCGGGTCAGTCGTTTTGCTGCCCGAAGAAGGTAAGAATGAGTGGAAAGATGATGTTGGACACGATTATGGTGCTGATTGTCCCGGTGATGCAGAGTACGTGAAGCTAATAAAATTAGCACCGAGGAAGAGGAAGAAGGCAGGAAATGAAGATGCCAGTGGACATGAAGGCTTGCACCCAGGCTACGGAAGAAAAGGCTGCTAGCAATGAAGATGCATAGTAATGTGTTGAACTTGAACATATATATGTAATTCGGTTCAGTTCTAGAGCTCTGTGTGTGGCACTTTGCTGGGCGAAACAATCTACCCACGTTCTCTGACTAAAATGTACCGCGACTTAGGGTTTGGAAACGCCCGAGTCAGTAGTTGAATCGAAATTGTGATTGTGCCACTGCTATCTGAAAACACGCAGCGCCGGTTCCACGATTGCTAAGGGGCAGGAGGTCTCCAAATTCGATGGAATGTAAGTAGCACAGAAGTAAATTATTTAAGCTGCCATACTCCACAAAGCAGCAACTTATTTCAGATGATGCACAACGACATGGCAACATAAACAGCAATGGCTACCGATAATGCCTAGATGCTTGATCCCGTCTATCTTGCCGCCTCCCTGCTCCTGCATCCCCTGCGTCTCGCGAAGCTCCCGTATCTCCATTAACCGGGTGTACGTGCTTCCACTTTATAAATTGTGGCTGTGCCATTTGCATGCGGCACAATCCACGTAGATTACGTTTAAACAAACCACCAATGTCAGAATACCACCATTATCAGACAAAATGAAGTAATGCAGGGTTAAGACAGACTAACGGGAGACCAATTTTTTTCCTCCCAAGACTCCGGGACCACTAGTTCAGACACATAGGTCAACAAGTACTACTATTACAACTTAAAAAGGCACGGAGCTCAAGCTAAATAGAACTAGTTATCACAGATCTCCTTGATCTTCCTAATCCTAGCCCGATGCGCATCTTCCTGCGAGAGCAAGGATCAATTCGTCTGCTCCTTCCATTTTGCATCTTCCTTGCACAGCTTCAATTGTTTCTCTGTATTTTTCCTCATGCACTTGTCAATAATCGTAGTTGTGAACTTTAGGACATTGGCCTGGTCAAGATCATTCCTTGCTTGAGTCAGTTCTTGCTCTGCTTTAGCCTTCAGGGCCAACGCCACGTCCATCTCCTTCTCGACTTTGCTAACCTTGTGTTGCACCCTACTGAGATCTCGGTTAAGCTTGGTCGTGTCAACTAGGTCCCATAGATTCTTCTCAACACTGTCAAGAAGTGAGCTGACTACGGATTCTTTCAACTCAACAGTCATATCCCATAGTTTGTCCAGCGTTTTCTGCATCGATTTGGGCCACTTTGGATCGACCCATTTGACAAAACCGCAACTTCTACCTTGCATCATTGCACGATGTTCTTGACACCGTGGAAACCTCCTGCCTCATTTCGTCCTTCCAATGCTACAAATTTAGCGGGCACATATCCATGTTTACATAGAAGAGGACTGTCTTCATCTGCTAAACTGTGATAGTTGGAGTCATACAATGTCTAGTTGGCCTAACACATCGTACGCGCATGAGTAAACAGAGTAGCTCTAGCTCAAAATAGATAACTGGCCATAGATGATAGAGATAGAGATGAGACGAGTCACATCGAAATCACCGTACGTGTCGTCACGATGCGTTTCCTCAAAGTCCCCTTGAACCCATGGCGAGAGAGAGAGGGAGAGGGGGGTGGCTGCCAGAGAGATAGCTGGATGCACCGTCGGCTTGCGGCTACAGGAGGATGGGAGTGAAGTGGGGAAAGTGGCTTCGAGGGGAAGGAAGAGAAGTACGGGGAGGAAGAGAAGTAATGGGGACGTGACACTGGAATATGGCCCACTGAACCCGTGAGTCGTGACACTCGCAACAGGGGAGCGCCCGGTGTTGCCAGTTTGTCCAGATCAAGCGTGGCCAATCATGCCGCAGAACAGCCTACTCACAAATTGCACTCACGAAGACCATCCCAATCGTCCATGCGCCCCGATCGAACGGTATGTAACAATCGTCAAGCAGAACAACTGTATTAGGGCGTGCCTTCTAGAAGACTCGGTCTAACGGCCACCCATTGGGGGGCTAAGGTTAGGGCTCTTCTAAGGTTAGGATCCATATGTGGTTTATGAGAAGAACACACATGCAATGACTTTAACTGTGGTTAATGAAAAGAGCAGACATGCAATGACACTAGTGGATCCATATGTGGTTTGTGAGAAGAACACACATGCAATGACACTGGGTGTGGTTCATGAAAAGAACAGACATGCAATGATACTGGTGTATCCATGTGTGGTTTGTGAGAAGAACACACATGCAATGACACTGGGTGTAATTCATGAAAAGAACACACATCCAATGACACTAGTGGATCCTTACGTGGTTTGTGAGAAGAACAAACATGCAATGACTCTAGATGTGTTTGATGAGAAGAACAGACAAGCAATCACACTAGTTTATCCTTATGTGGTTTCTGAGAAGAACAGACATGCAATGACACTGGGTGTGGTTCATGAAAAGAACACACATGCGATGACACTGGTGTATCCTTATGTGGTTTGTGAGAAGAATAGACATGCAATGACTCTAGCTGTGGTTCATAAAATGAACACACATGCAATGACACTAGTGGATCCATGTGTGGTTTATGAAAGGAACACACATGCAATGACACTGGGTGTGGTTCATGAAAAGAACACACATACAATGACACTGGTGTATCTTTATGTGGTTTGTGAGAAGAACAAACATGCAATGACTCTAGATGTGGTTCATGAGAAGAACAGATATGCAATGACACGGGTGTATCCTTATGTGGTTTGTGAAAAGAATAGACATGCAATAACACTGGGTGTGGTTCATGAAAAGAACAGACATGCAATGACACTGGTGTATCCTTATGTGGTTTGTGAGAAGAACAGACATGCAATGCCTCTGCCTATGGTTCATGAAAAGAACACACATACAATGACACTGGTGGATCCATGTGTGGTTTGTGAAAGGAACAGACATGCAATGACACTCGATGTGGTTCATGAAAAGAACAGACATGCAATGACACTTGTGTATCCTTATGTGGTTTGTGAAAATAACAGACATGCATTGACACTGGGTGTGGTTCATGAAAAGAACACACATGCAATGACACTGGTGTATCCTTATGTTGTTTGTGAAAAGAACAGGCATGCAATCACACTTGGTGGATCCATGTGTGGTTCATGAAAAGAACGGACATGCAATGATACTGGTGGATCCATGTGTGGTTTGTGAGAAGAACACACATGCAATGACACTGGGTGTGGTTCATGAAAAGAACACACATCCAATGACACTGGTGGATCCTTATGTGGTTTGTGAGAAGAACAGACATGCAATGACTCTAGATTTGGTTCATGAGAAGAATAGACATGCAATAAACTGGTGTATCCTTATGTGCTTGGTGAGAAGAACAAACATGCAATGACACTGGGTGTGGTTAATGAAAAGAACACACATGGAATGACACTGGCGTATCCTTATGTGGTTTGTGAAAAGAACAGACATGCAATGACACTGGGTGTGGTTCATGAAAAGAACAGACATGCAATGACACTGGTGTGTCCTTATGTGGTTTGTGAAAAGAACAGACATGCAATGACTCTAGCTGTGGTTCATGAAAACAACACACATGCCATGACACTGGTGTATCCTTATGTGGTTTGCGAGAAGAATAGACATGCAATCACTCTAGCTGTGGTTAATGAAAAGAACACGCATGCAATGACACTAGTGTATCCTTATGTGGTTTGTGAGAAGAACAGGAACGCAATGACTCTAGCTATGGTTCATGAAAAGAACACACATGCAATGACACTGGTGTATCCTTATGTGGGTTGTGAGTAGAACAGACATGCAATGACTCTGGCTGTGATTCATGAAAAGAACAGACATGCAACGACACTGGTGGATCCATGTGTGGTTTGTGAAAGGAACAGACATGCAATGACACTGGGTGTGGTTCATGAAAAGAACACACATGCAATGACACTGGTGTATCCTTATGTGGTTTGTGAAAATAACTGACATGCATTGACACTGGGTGTGCTTCATGAAAGAACAAACATGCAATGACACTGGTGTCTCCTCATGTGGTTTGGGAAAAGAACATACATGCAATCACACTGGGTGGATCCATGAGTGGTTCATGAAAAGAACGTACATGCAATGATACTAGTAGATCCATGTGTGGTTTGTGAGAAGAAGGCACATGCAATGACACTGGGTGTGGTTCATGAAAAGAACACACATCCAATGACACTGGTGGATCCTTATGTGGTTTGTCAGAAGAATAGACATGCAATGACTCTAGATGTGGTTCATGAGAAGAACAAATAAGCAATGACACTGGTGTATCCTTATGTGCTTTGTGAGAAGAACAGACATGCAATGTCAGTGGGTGTGGTTCATGAAAAGAACACACATGCAATGACACTGGTGTATCCTTATGTGGTTTGTGAGAAGAACAGACATGCAATGACTCTAGGCTGTGGTTCATGAAAAGAACACACATCCAATGACACTTCTGTATCCATGTGTGGTTTATGAAAGGAACACACACATGCAATGACACTGGGTGTGGTTCATGAAAACAACACACATACAATGACACTGGTGGATCCTTATATGGTTTGTGAGAAGAACAGACATGCAATGACTCTAGATGTGGTTCATGAGAAGAACATACATGCAATGACACTGGTGTATCCCTATGTGGTTTGTGAGAAGAATAGACATGCAATGACTCTAGCTGTGTTTAATGAAAAGAACACACATGCAATGACACTGGTGTATCCTTACAGGTTTGTGAGAAGAACAGACATGCAATGACTCTAGCTGTGGTTCATGAATAGAACACACATGCAATGACACTGGTGGATCCATGTTTGGTTTATAAAAGGAACAAACATGCAACGACAATGGGTGTGGTTCATGAAAGAACATACATGCAATGACACTGGTGGATCCTTATGTGGTTTATGAAAAGAACAAACATGCAATCACACTGGGTGTATCCATGGGTGGTTCATGAAAAGAACAGACATGCAATGATACTGGTGGATTAATGTGTGGTTTGTGAGTAGAACACACATGCAATGACAGTGGATATGTTTCATGAAAAGAACACACATCCAATGACACTGGTGTATACTTATGTGGTTTGTTAGAAGAACATACATGCAATGACTCTAGCTGGGGTTCATCAAAAGAACACATATGCAATGACACTGGTGGATCGATATGTGGTTTGTGAAAAGAACAGACATGCAATCACAATAGGTGGATCCATATGTGGTTCATGAAAAGAACATACATGCAATGATACGGGTGGATCCATGTGTGGTTTGTGAGAAGAACACACATGCAATGACACTGGGTGTGGTTCATGAAAATAACACACATCCAATTACACTGGTGGATCCTTATGTGGTTTGTGAGAAGAATAGACATGTAATGACTCTAGCTATGGTTCATGAAAAGAACACACATGCAATGACACTGGTGTATCCTTCTGTGGTTTGTGAGAAGAACAGCCATGCAATGACTCTGCCTGTGGTTCATGAAAAGAACACACATACAATGACACTAGTGGATCCATGTGTGGTTTGTGAAAGGAACAAACATGCAATGATACTAGGTATGGTTCATGAAAAGAACATACATGCAATGACACTTGTGTATCCTTATGTGGTTTGTGAAAAGAACAGACATGCAATGACACTGGGTGTGGTTCATGAAAAGAATAGACATGCAATGACACTGGTGTATCCTTATGTGGTTTGTGAAAAGAACAGACATGCAATCATACTTGGTGGATCCATGTGTGGTTCATGAAAAGAACAGACATGCAATGATACTGGTGGATCCATGTGTGGTTTGTGAGAAGAACACACATGCAATGCCACTGGGTGTGGTTCATGAAAAGAACACACATCCAATGACACTGGTGGATCCTTATGTGGTTTGTGAGAAGAACAGAAATGCAATGACTATAGATGTGGTTCATGAGAATAACAAACATGCAATGACACTGGTGTATCTTTATGTGGTTTGTGAGAAGAACAGACATGCAATGACACTGGTGTATCCTTATGTGGCGTGTGAGAAGAATAGACATGCAATGACTCTAGCTGTGGTTCATGAAATGAATACACATGCAATGACACTGGTGTATCCTTATGTGGTTTGTGAGAATAACAGACATGTAGTGGCTCTAGCTGTGGTTCATGAAAAGAACACACATGCAATGACACTAGTGGATCCATGTGTGGTTTATGAAAGTAATAGACATGCAACGACATTAGGTGTGGTTCATGAAAAGAACATACATGCAATGACACTGGTGGATCCTTATGTGGTTTATGAAAAGAATAGACATGCAATCACACTGGGTGGATCCATGAGTGGTTCATGAAAAGAACAGACATGCAATGATACTGGTGGATCCATGTGTGGTTTGTGAGAAGAACACACATGCAATGACACTGGGTGTGGTTCATGAAAAGAACACACAACCAATGACACTGGTGTATACTTATGTGGTTTGTGAGAACAACAGACATGCAATGACTCTAGCTGTGGTTTATGAAAAGAACACATATGCAATGACACTGGTGGATCCATATGTGGTTTGTTAAAAGAACACACATGCAATCACACTGGGTCGATCCATGTGTGGTTCATGAAAAGAACAGATATGCAATGATACTGGTGGATCCATGTGTGGTTTGTTAGAAGAACACACATGCAATGACACTGGGTGTGGTTCATGAAAAGAACACACATCCAATGTCACTGGTGGATCCTTATGTGGTGTGTGAGAAGAACAGACATGAAATGACTCTAGCGGTGTGGTACATTGCAAATGTATCTATAATTTTTGATGTTCCATGCTTGGTTTTATTCACTTTCTTGTGTTTTGTCCACACTTTGGAGTACTTTTCATATGATTTCTTGGACTAACCTATTAACAAGAGCCACAGTGCCAGCTGCCTATTTTCTGCTGTTTTTGGTTCGAGGAAAGTCAGAAAATGAATATTCTCGGAATTGGACGGGACAAAAGCCAAAGTGCCTATTTTTCCGGAAATCATCATAAGCCAGAATACGAGATGGAGAGGAGCCAGGGGGCCACCACACCACCTGGCCGCGTGGGCCAGGCCTGGCCGCGCCCAGGGGTGGTGTGGTCAGCCCAGGCACCCCCTCGGCCTCTCCTTCCGCCCATAAGATGCCCTCGGGACGAAAACCCTAAGTACCCGATCAAAAATCCACGAAAGAGTCTATAGCCGCTGTGGTCTCTGTCCCTAGATCGGGAGGGATCTGAAGCTCTTCCCGGCACCCTGCCGGAGAGGGGAATTCACCCTGGAGGCCTTCTTCATCACCATGAAAGCCTCCAGTGTGATGCGTGAGTAGTTCATCCTTGTACTACGAATCCATGTAGTAGCTAGAAGACTGGTTCTCCTCCTTTCTGCTTTCATGTCTAGATCTTGTGAGCTCCGTTCATGATCAAGATCATCTATTTGTAATTCTGCATGTTGTGTTTACGGGGATCCGATGGATATTGAGATGCTATTTTAGATTGGTTATTGATTCTATCATTTCTTTGTTATTTGTGATCTTGCATGCTTTCCATTGTTAGTTGTTATCTTGGCCAAGTAGATGCTAGCAACTCCAAGAGTTAGTATTTATGCTCGATAGTGGGTTCATGCCTCTGGTAATTTGGGGAAGTGACAAAAATCTCTAAGGTACTAGATATGATGTTTCTACTAGGGAGAGAACAACAATCCTTTGTTAATAGAACAATCGTATTGTTTACTTTACACGCAATTCGTAAAGCAATAACCTGTTGCTTGCAACTTAATACTGGAGGGGGTTCAGATGATAACCTGAAGGTTGATTATTAGTCATAGATGCAGTTGGATGGTGGTCTATGTATAATGTAGTAATGCCCAAACGAATCTCAAAGGAGTCAAGATGATTAGTATATGCATGTATTGCTTTCTCGATGTTTGTCAATTGCCCCGCTGTAATTTGTTCACCAAGCATGTTATCTATCTTAAGGAGAGCCACCTCTAGTGAACTATGGATCTCGGTCCTTTTCTTTTACATACAAACTAGAAACTGTTTACTCCTTTGTGTTTACTTTCTGCAAACTATTACTTTCTTTCATTCGATACGTTTAATCCTTTGTTTTCAGCAAAACACGGTGAGATTGACAACCTCATCGCAAGTTGGGGACAAAGTTCTATGGTTGTGTTGTGAAGGTATCCACGTTGCTACTAGCACCAGTAGTGCGCCCTGCCATGGCTCAGCTAGCAACACCTTTGGAGTATTTCCTTGCTCCTACTAGTTCGATTAAACCTTGGTTTCATAACTGAGGGAAACTTGCTGTTGTGCTCATCATACCTTCCTCTTGGGGTTCCCAACGAGCTCTACATCAACACCGAGCTATCACTGTGGTTAATGAAAAGAACACACATGTAATGACCCTGGTGTATCCTTATGTGGTTTGTAAGAAAAACAAACATGCAATGACTCTGGCCGTGGTTCATGAAAAGAACACACATGCAATGACACTAGTGGATCCATGTGTGGTTTGTGAAAGGAACAGACATGCAATGACACTGGTTGTGGTTCATGAAAAGAACAAACATGCAATGTCACTAGTGTATCCTTATGTGGTTTGTGAAAAGAACAGAAATGCAATGACACTGGGTGTGGTTCATGAAAAGAACAGACATGCAATGACACTAGTGTATCCTTATGTGGTTTGTGAAAAGAACAGACATGCAATCACACTTGGTGGTTACATGTGTGGTTCATGAAAAGAACAGACATGCAATGATACTAGTGGATCCATGTGTGGTTTGTGAGAAGAACACACATGCAATGACACTGGGTGTGGTTCATGAAAAGAACACACATCCAATGACACTGGTGGATGCTTATGTGGTTTGAGAGAAGAATAGACATGCAATGACTCTAGATGTGGTTCATGAGAAGAACAAACATGCAATGACACTGGTGTATCCTTTTGTGGTTTGTGAGAAGAACATACATGCAATGACACTGGGTGTGGTTCATGAAAAGAACACACATGCAATGACACTGGTGGATCCTTATGTGGTTTATGAAAAGAACAAACATGCAATGACACTGGGTGAATCCATGTGTGGTTCATGAAAAGAACAGACATGCAATGATACTGGTGGATCCATGTGTGGTTTGTGAGAAGAACACACATGCAATGACACTGGGTGTGGTTCATGAAAAGAACACACATCCAATGACACTAGTGTATCCTTATGTGGTTTGTGAGAAGAACTGACATGCAATGACTCTAGAAGTGGTTCATGAAAAGAACACACATGCAATGATACTGGTGGATCCATATGTGGTTTGTGAAAAGAACAGACATGCAATCATACTGGGTGGATCCATATGTGGTTCATGAAAAGAACAGACATGCAATGATACTGGTGGATCCATGTGTGGTTTGTGAGAAGTACACACATGCAATCGCACTGGGTGTGGTTCATGAAAAGAACACACAAGCAATGACACTGGTGGATCCTTATGTGTTTTGTGAGAAGAACATACATGTAATGACTCTACCTGTGGTTAATGAAAAGAACACAAATGCAATGACACTGCTGTATCCTTATGTGATTTGGGAGAAAAAAAGACATGCAATGACTCTAGCTGTGGTTCATGAAAAGAACAGACATGAAATGACACTGGTGGATCCATATGTTGTTTGTGAAAAGAACAGACATTTAATGACTCTAGATGTGGTTCATGAGAAGAACCGACATGCAATAACACTGGTGTCCTTATGTGGTTTGTGAGAAGAACAGACATGCAATGACTCTAGTTGTGGTTTGTGAGGAGAACACACATATAATGACATTGGTGTATCCTTATGTGGTTTGTGAGAAGAACAAACATGCAATGACTATAGCTGTGGTTTATGAAAAGAACACACATGTAATGACACTGGTGGATCCTTGTGTGGTTTGTGAAAGGAACATACATGCAATGACACTGGGTGTAGTTCATGAAAAGAACACACATGCTATGACACTCGTGGATCCTTATGTGGTTTATGAAAAGAACAGACATGAAATCACACTTGGTGGATCGATGTGTGGTTCATGAAAAGAACACACATGCAATGACACTGGTGTATCCATGTGTGGTTTGTGAGAAGAACAGACATACAATGACTCTGGCTGTGGTTCATGAAAAGAACACACATGCAATGATACTAGTGTATCCTTATGTGGTTTGTGAGAAGAACAGACATGCAATGACTCCAGCGGTGGTTCATCAAGAAAACACACATGCAATGACACTGGTGGATCCATGTGTGGTTTGTGAGAGGAACAGACATGCAATGACACTGGGTGTAGTTCATGAAAAGAATAGACATGCAATGACACTGGTGTATCCGTATGTGGTTTGTGAAAAGAACAGACATGCAATCACACTGGGTGGATCCATGTGTGGTTCATGAATAGAACAAACATGCAATGACACTTGTGTGGTTCGTGAAAAGAACACACATCCAATGACACTGGTGAATCCTTATGTGGTTTGTGAGAAGAACAGACATGCAATGACTGTAGATGTCGTTCATGAGAAGAACACACATGCAGTGACACTGGTGTATCTTTATGTGGTTTGTGAGAAGAACAGACATACAATGACACTGGGTGTGGTTCATGAAAAGAACACACATGCAATGACACTCGTGTATCCTTATGTGGTTTGTGAGAAGAACATACATGCAATGACTCTAGCTGTGTTTCATGAGAAGAACACACATCCAATGACACGGTTGTATCCTTATGTGATTTGTGAGAAGAACAAACATGCAATGACTCTAGCTGTGGTTAATGAAAAGAACAGACATGCAATAACACTGGTGGATCCATATGTGGTTCGTGAAAAGAATAGACATGCAATGCCTCTAGATGTGGTTTATGAGAAGAACAGACATGCAATGACACTGGTTTATCCTTATGTGGTTTCTGAGAAGAACAAACATACAATGACTCTAGTTGTGGTTTGTGAGAAGAACACACATATAATGACATTGGTGTATCCTTATGTGGTTTGTGAGAAGAAAAAACATGCAATGACTCTAGCTATGGTTCATGAAAAGAACACACATGAAATGACACTGGTGGATCCATGTGTGGTTTGTGAAAGGAACAGACATGCAATGACACTGGGTGTAGTTCATGAAAAGAATAGACATGCAATGACACTAGTGTATCCGTATGTGGTTGTGAAAAGAACATACATGCAATGACACTGGGTGTGGTTCATGAAAAGAACAGACATGCAATGACACTGGTGTATCCTTATGTGGTTTATGAAAAGAACAAACATGCAATGACACTGGGTGAATCCATGTGTGGTTCATGAAAAGAACAGACATGCAATGATACTGGTGGATCCATGTGTGGTTTGTGAGAAGAACACACATGCAATGACACTGGGTGTGGTTCATGAAAAGAACACACATCCAATGACACTAGTGTATCCTTATGTGGTTTGTGAGAAGAACTGACATGCAATGACTCTAGAAGTGGTTCATGAAAAGAACACACATGCAATGATACTGGTGGATCCATATGTGGTTTGTGAAAAGAACAGACATGCAATCATACTGGGTGGATCCATATGTGGTTCATGAAAAGAACAGACATGCAATGATACTGGTGGATCCATGTGTGGTTTGTGAGAAGTACACACATGCAATCGCACTGGGTGTGGTTCATGAAAAGAACACACAAGCAATGACACTGGTGGATCCTTATGTGTTTTGTGAGAAGAACATACATGTAATGACTCTACCTGTGGTTAATGAAAAGAACACAAATGCAATGACACTGCTGTATCCTTATGTGATTTGGGAGAAAAAAAGACATGCAATGACTCTAGCTGTGGTTCATGAAAAGAACAGACATGAAATGACACTGGTGGATCCATATGTTGTTTGTGAAAAGAACAGACATTTAATGACTCTAGATGTGGTTCATGAGAAGAACCGACATGCAATAACACTGGTGTCCTTATGTGGTTTGTGAGAAGAACAGACATGCAATGACTCTAGTTGTGGTTTGTGAGGAGAACACACATATAATGACATTGGTGTATCCTTATGTGGTTTGTGAGAAGAACAAACATGCAATGACTATAGCTGTGGTTTATGAAAAGAACACACATGTAATGACACTGGTGGATCCTTGTGTGGTTTGTGAAAGGAACATACATGCAATGACACTGGGTGTAGTTCATGAAAAGAACACACATGCTATGACACTCGTGGATCCTTATGTGGTTTATGAAAAGAACAGACATGAAATCACACTTGGTGGATCGATGTGTGGTTCATGAAAAGAACACACATGCAATGACACTGGTGTATCCATGTGTGGTTTGTGAGAAGAACAGACATACAATGACTCTGGCTGTGGTTCATGAAAAGAACACACATGCAATGATACTAGTGTATCCTTATGTGGTTTGTGAGAAGAACAGACATGCAATGACTCCAGCGGTGGTTCATCAAGAAAACACACATGCAATGACACTGGTGGATCCATGTGTGGTTTGTGAGAGGAACAGACATGCAATGACACTGGGTGTAGTTCATGAAAAGAATAGACATGCAATGACACTGGTGTATCCGTATGTGGTTTGTGAAAAGAACAGACATGCAATCACACTGGGTGGATCCATGTGTGGTTCATGAATAGAACAAACATGCAATGACACTTGTGTGGTTCGTGAAAAGAACACACATCCAATGACACTGGTGAATCCTTATGTGGTTTGTGAGAAGAACAGACATGCAATGACTGTAGATGTCGTTCATGAGAAGAACACACATGCAGTGACACTGGTGTATCTTTATGTGGTTTGTGAGAAGAACAGACATACAATGACACTGGGTGTGGTTCATGAAAAGAACACACATGCAATGACACTCGTGTATCCTTATGTGGTTTGTGAGAAGAACATACATGCAATGACTCTAGCTGTGTTTCATGAGAAGAACACACATCCAATGACACGGTTGTATCCTTATGTGATTTGTGAGAAGAACAAACATGCAATGACTCTAGCTGTGGTTAATGAAAAGAACAGACATGCAATAACACTGGTGGATCCATATGTGGTTCGTGAAAAGAATAGACATGCAATGCCTCTAGATGTGGTTTATGAGAAGAACAGACATGCAATGACACTGGTTTATCCTTATGTGGTTTCTGAGAAGAACAAACATACAATGACTCTAGTTGTGGTTTGTGAGAAGAACACACATATAATGACATTGGTGTATCCTTATGTGGTTTGTGAGAAGAAAAAACATGCAATGACTCTAGCTATGGTTCATGAAAAGAACACACATGAAATGACACTGGTGGATCCATGTGTGGTTTGTGAAAGGAACAGACATGCAATGACACTGGGTGTAGTTCATGAAAAGAATAGACATGCAATGACACTAGTGTATCCGTATGTGGTTGTGAAAAGAACATACATGCAATGACACTGGGTGTGGTTCATGAAAAGAACAGACATGCAATGACACTGGTGTATCCTTATGTGGTTTGTGAAAAGAACAAACATGCAATCGCACTTGGTGGATCCATGTGTGGTTCATGAAAAGAACGAACATGCAATGATACTGGTGGATCCATGTGTGGTTTGTGAGAAGAACACACATGCAGTGACACTGGGTGTGGTTCATGAAAAGAGCACACATCCAATGACACTAGTGGATCCTTATGTGGTTTGTGAGAAGAACAGACATGCAATGATTCTAGATGTGGTTCATGATAAGAACACACATGCAATGACATTGGATGCAAACATGGCACTTTACAAATTTTATGCGCAGAAGATAAGTGGTTTCTTCGAGGGGTGTGAATTCCATCACATACCTCCGATCGAAAATGAGGCAGCCGATGTATTACCGAAGTTGGGGTCATCTCGACAGCCAATCCCGCCAGGTATTGCATTGGAACACTTGAGAAAACCATCCATTACACCATCACTAGAATCCAAATCAATCTATATCCCGACCCTCTTCAGATCAGAAGCTACTCCTACGGAAATAGACTGGGGAAGCACCTCTAAAAACCCGAGGACTACTTCGGCAAACCCGAGGACTGCCTCGCAAGACCCAGGGACTATATTGCTAGATCCGTCTGGGGTTATGTCGGTGGATGCAATGGAAATTGATGAGGATCCTTTTCCCATCCGGGCTATACCCACATGGGCAAAGCCATTCTTTGAATACCTAAATGAGGGAACTTTACCGGATGATAAGATATTCTCAAGGCAAACCGAAGAAGAGCAAAGGCATATACTATTATCAATGCCGAGTTATACAAAAGGAGTGTCACTATAGTGCTGCAACGATGTTTAGACCCGGAAGAAGGGCTTGACATCCTCCGAGATATCCATCAAGGGGAATGTGGTCATCATGCATCTTCCAGAGCATTAGTGGCCAAGGATTTCCGGCATGGATTTTATTGGCCAATTGCCTTGGAGCAAGCAGAGAATCTGGTGAGAAAATGCAATGGCTATCAGAGATATGCCACAAAAACCCATATGCCAATGTCGGAACTGAAGACCATCCCCATTATCTGGCCATTTGCTGTATGGTGCCTGTACATGGTAGGACCGTTCAAGCCAGCAAGGGGAGGAATGACCTAGATTTTGGTTATGGTGGATAAGTTTACCAAATGGATTGAAGTTAAGACAATCAGGAAATGTGATGGGGCAACAACAGTAATATTCCTCAAAGATATAATCTTGAGATATGGCTATCCCCACAATATCATAACTGATAATGGCACAAATTTTGCTAAAGGAGCATTTGCAAGCTTCTGCCGAGAAAAGAAGATCCGGCTAGATGTTGCCTTTGTGGCCCACCCTACATCAAACGGACAAGTGGAAAGATCCAATGGACTAGTATTGTCCGGGATAAAACCCCGGCTAATTGAGCTGCTGCAAAGATCAGCGCGGTGCTGGATAGAAGAACTACCAGCGGTACTGTGGAGTTTAAGAACAACTCTGAATCGATCAACGGGTTATACACCATTTTTTCTGGTATATGGGGCAGAAGCTGTACTACCAGCCAACTAGAGCATGATTCGCCAAGGGTCACCCAATACATAGAAGCCGAAGTGCGTGAAGTCTGGCAAAACGAAGTTGATCTGCTGGAATAAGCGAGAGAACTGGCCTTGTCCAGATCCGCCATATATCAGCAAAATCTCCGACGCTACCATAGCCGGAAACTAAACCTCTCGAGTCTTCCAGGAAGGTGATCCGTACTTCGTCTAGTGCAGCGCACTGCTGGCTTGCATAAGTTATCCCCTCCATGGGAAGGACCTTTCTTTGTAAGCAAAGCTTTGCACAATGATTCCTACTATCTTATCGATGCACAACCACAAGAGGAGAACAAGGAGAGGAATCTAAGTGTCCATGGAATGTAGCTCTACTTCGTCCATTTTACACCTGATAAAGAGGTGAATGTATCCGAGTTACTTGTCTGTCGGTATGTATGTCAGCAATGACCATATCAATGAAACTTCGGCACCCCTAGCAGAAACTCAGGGACTGCCTTAATAATTGATTGATCTGTTTTTACCTTTTTTATATGTTGGTTGGCTTAAGTTGCTTATACCTTAGTCATATTAGTAGTGTGTAAGCACCAAAAATCTAACTCTTTGACTTTGCTATTGTCCAACAAGAATTGGCTTCATGGCAAGCAAGAGAACAAGTTTGGAATAGCAACACACATGAAAAACGACTAAGGAAAGGAACATAATCGAGCCGATGTTTGTTATTTGGACTAACCCTGCATTTACTTTATCTATCTTGTGTCAGATTATTTTGAGCTAATCCCAAAGTTTCAAGTATTGTTAAGTCAATTTTTTGAACCTCGGACTCGTAAGTCAAAAGGCATAACAGAAATCCCTTATGTATAAACTACTATAACGTAATTCAAAGTAACCCTAATCCTTAGACCATGAGATCAGGTCAATCACTGACTCTGGAAGAGTATTTTGATTGCACCAAACGTCACACCATAACAGGGTGATCATAAAGGTGTCATCAGATACTTGGAAAGTGTTAGTTGAGGCTCGTGGATCAAGAGTGGGATTTGTCCATCCTAATGATGGAAAGATATACTCAGGGCCCTCTTGGTGATATCACATTGACATAGCTTGCAAGAAAGTGATAATGATCACTAAGAATGTCATATCATGGGAACAAGAAAAGAGTACTTGTCAGTAATGGGACCGAACTAGGTATGAATGATACCAAATGATTGGATCTCGGACGAGTAAAATATCGCAAGACAAAAGGAATTGGTTACTGCGAATAAAAGGTCACGCGATCAGTAAGTCATCGCATGAACTGGTGGGAGTCATTATGGATCTCTAGGTCCCCCGAATGATTATTGATCGAAGAATGTCTTGATAATGTCCACACATTTCGCGACCCGTAGGGAGACACACTTAAGGGTAGTCGACGCAATTGAGTGGATAGGGAATACAACAGAAGATAATGGACATCGTAGGAATTTATTCTGTTGAATCTGCCGAAATGGGTTTGGGGTATCAAAACAAAGCAAGGGATAAAAATGTTAACATGTTCATTAAATGAAGTGTTCATTAAATTGAGTTGCATTAACACAAGAGAATTAAAGTTCTTTAATGGAAAGACCTTTGGTTTTTGAGTGGAGAATAAATGGGAGAAAGTGGAAATTGAAATTATGTGAGTGGAGAGTCCACCCACATGAATGAGAGGACGGGAAGGGGCACCCCATGGAGCTAGCCAAGGAGGGGGGCTTCCCCCTCCCTCCTCTCCCTATAAAAGGAGGTGGAGACCTCCTCCCTCTCACACACTTTCCCACTCCTTGCATATGCCCTTTGTTTGGCATTTTCTCCCTATTTCTAGCCTTGTCCATTGTCACAAGAAAAGGTGCTTAGGTGAAGCCTTGCTCGAGATCTTCCCCTCCACCATCTCTACCATGGCGTAGTGATGTTGGAGTTCCTGGGGATCCGCTGCTTCTACTGCCCGACTGGAGCGAGGGTTTGGGAGTCGTCAACACACCGTACGTGTGACTGACTACGAAGGTGCTACACGTGCAGCACTATCATCGCGTCCTTGAGGATGGTCGAGTACACTCTACAATAGCCATATTTGTTTGCGGGAACATTATCCTGCGTTACGGTCTTCAAGGGTGAGTCCATCTGAAACCGTTACATGTATCTCCTAGATATGATCTTGGTGGTTGCAATCGTAGGAAAAAATTGTTTTACATGCAACGAACCCCATTAGTGGTATGAGAGCTATGTCTATGTGTAGATGCTTTGTACAGTTATAACACATGGGCATTGATTGTCTTGTTGTTTCATACTTGCGTAAATTTTCATCATGGTGGCATGTTGGGATGAAGCGGCCTAGAATAACTTTACATGTTCTCGCACATGAGACATGTCCCACGCTTGACATGCAACTCGCATTGCATAAGTGGCTCAGCGGGTGTCTGTCTCTCCCAACATAATCGTGATCTAATTTACAACGGTTTGGAAATAACTTGATTTGTCAATATTGTGGCTGAAATTAGTAGGTAGAGCGATTCTCTCCTAAAAAGCCCAAAGCCGTGTAAAATATGCAAAAATAAATTAGAAGACGTCTAACTTGTTTTTGCAGGGCATGTGATGTGATATGGTCATTTTTACAAAAATACTTGTATGCAATGAGATTTATTGTAAGTTAAACAACCGGCAGGATCCATATGCTTGTCTTTATCTTATATATCATGTGTGATATTCATGTATATGATGTCACAAGTGCACGGATCATTTGTAGCTAGTTTTGAAGTATAGATATCGATCCCATAGGGAGCCCAAAGGTAAGTGTTTATGGGTGAAGTCTCTATCACTCTCAAAGTTGTCATAGGTCTTCGAGTGAATTGACTGCAAGTGTGAAATAAGAATGAGATTTGGATTAAACTGGATGTGTTTAAATAAAACTAAAATGTAAACTTCAGTAATAAATAGCATAAAAGTAAAGAACGATTCGGATTTGGGGGGGGATACCGCCGGGTAGGGCCACGTTGGGGTATAAAGGCCGAGTTAGCCGAGGTACGGCACAGTCAAAGCAAGTGCTGGCCGGTTCACCTCAAGGGAGGCCGACTTACGGAGTAACCTAGCCCATTGGTCATTCTCCTAGCATTAATCTGACTAGTATAAAATATATGTCGGCCATGTCTATCGACTAAATATGTAGGTACCCTTGTAGCCGGGTTAGCCAAGCGCTAGCCAGGCTACCATTTGGCTTCCAAGAGAAGGAAGGAATCTCCTGTTGGTCATAAGGTGGCCTCTGTCCGCTGTAGCATGAGCGAAGAAAGCAGACGGAAGGACCAGCGAGGTGTGGCCGACCAAGATGACGCGGGCAGTGTCGGCTGATGTAACCCGTGTCTGGTGATGCTCAAAGGCATGGAGTACGCATAGGGTTACATCCATAGTCCAGACGAACCGTTAAAGTGAATAAAGAAGCATCTAGCTTTAACCAATGGGCATATTCGGGGAATATGCCTCCATGTATGCCCTAACTTTGTAACCCGGGCTCCCCTATATAAGGAGCACCAGGACCTCCATAGCAGGGGATCAATCATTCTGTCTTGGTAGACCCCTAGAGCATAGTAGTGGGGGGTAAGAGAACTTGTCTCCTTCTCACGAAAATCTCAAGGAGCACTTGTAAAGAACCATTGATAGAGTAAAATACAAGCATCTCTGTGTGGAATCACTACACTATCCCTCCCTGGATTCCTCTAGTGGTTATTGGCCCCATCTTTAGCCTATCCATGGCGCCTGCCATGCCACCACCACGATATGTTTTCTACAGATGACGGAAAAGGCACGGGAGATACAATTCATGGTGATAGTGACTGTGCCAGGTGGACGAGTGATAAATGTAACAATTGTAATCTTATAAGTATATGTGTAGGCGAGCAATCCATAATTAGCTGGAACTCCTCTTGGTAGATTTCATCCCAACTTCAATAATCCTACTAGCCTGTTACCAAAACCATGGTAAGACACTAGACGATTAAGACCCTTCAGGTTTCTTAGCAATTAAACTCCTTGCATCAGACTAATGAAATAAGCATAGTGGTTCCTCGTTACCCTCGAGTCTACTAGTTTCCCATTGATATCCCCGTGTCACTCGAGGGTCGCCGGTTTGCTACCGAACAAGATGATATCTATGTAGAACAAAGCATCATGTTGTTTGGGCCCTTAATTGGACAACAACATTAGGCATCCCACAGATAGTCAAGTAGACATGATATAGTAATTAAAATTAATCACAGACTAATGGAAAATATATGGAGGCACATCACATCTCACCAATCCCTCACATCTCCCACGCCCAAGGAACTTACTCACATATAATTAATTCAAGGGAGTTCTTCTCGATATTACCATGGAGATCCACAATAAGAATGGAAAAGTAATCCAACACAATTCAAGATAGGAAGAAACAATCTCAAACCCTAATACTGCAAGGTGAAGATCTGTCACTCTCTTAAGTACAAGTAATGGCTATGAGGGTGTGATTGCTAGGAGGTCGAAGATCGTGGAGCGAGATGAAGAACGTCTTCTACTTCTTCTCTAGATGTCTTCTTTGTCCCTTCTGGATGGTATGGTGGCTGCTGTGTTATGATTTCGTGTATGGCCTTTTCACAGAAGTTGTCCCTTTTGACAAGATGGAGGCGGCTGCAGCTATACGACAGGAACTATATGGCCGGAAAAATGTTCCTGTCGTATAGTTACTCGTTAAAGCCTCTATGTGCTTCCCTCGATTGCTTCCAAAGAGAGACTTTCTTGTTTTTGCCTGAATATTGTGTTTCTCTTGTTAAAACCTTCTATTGACATTCAGAACCTGAAACACACATTAAAAACCAAGTTTTCTTTGCTACCGAAGTATTAGCGTTAGGTAAAGCTACAAAATGATCAAATCTGGGAGAAAACCCATCAATAAAAACCATCAAAATGTGTCGAATCTCACAGCTATCAACTCCCCCAAGCTTATATGTTGCTCGACCTTGAGTGACAAGGAAATAAGGAAGAATAGCGGAGATTCGAGACTGAAAATAAAAGAACTTGTAGGCTTGAATTGGTGTCAAATTCTTTTCTTCATAGTTCCTGCAATCTTAAACATGATCATACAAGTATTCACAGGATTGCACTGAGTCCACTTCCTAACCATGTATATCTTCCTAGCAAATAAATCATATGCCCGAGCAAGTGTCAAAATTTTAGCTAGGAAGGTGAGATAAATTCTTTCGGTGTCTCTCTTTGTTCAGAGACGAAAACTTTTTGATTTTGTTTCTTTAATCAATTAAGAGTACTCAAGTTGGCACCAAAACATTCAATTTAAGAACAACTCATCTACTCCCATATCAAAATTTCAAGACTCGCTAAGCACCTTTCTCCTTTTCTCGCCTCTCAATAACTTCAGCTCTTTCATAGAGAAATCATGCCACAATTTTTTAACATGTTAATTAGGACTGTGTTGTGCACTCGTGACCATGCCAATAAATAATTGTTGAGCAATAGTGGGTCAGAGGAGTACTACAACTTCACTTGGAATGTGAAACCACGAGGATACTAAAATTTTACCCATCATAGCATTGCTGCTACAAACGTTTACACAACTCAATAGCCAAAATTAAGTGGTTTCCCACATTTAGATCATCCGTTGGCCAGCGGAGTTAATAGTTCCCCATGGAGCACGACAGTGTTGTAATGACACGCGTAAAGCAATATCTTACGGTAATTATTAGAAAAAAGCAGTGGCATAATCTGTACTACTTTAAAACATCCATTTTATCAAACAATTTTCTTCAAGGGTACTATCGAGTCTATTTATATTAACCTCAAATGGGATGGAGTAGTTCTAAAATCAGACCCTTTGGGCTAAACATGGACTCAAGTCATCTTTTAGATTCTTTTTCTTGTTGTAAAAATGTAGGAAGTATTTTTAACCAAGTTCATTGCTCATTGCTTCAAAGCTAAAAAGCAGACACTAGCAAAGGAATATAATTTACAGGATAGCAAGCTAAGTGGGGAGTGACTCCAGTGCAAGCGAGTAAATAATTGTATGGTCAATTCAAGGTTGCAGAAAAGGTGCTGAAAGGAATGTGATACCTCCTCTTGCTTGCTTCATTCTCGAACTCGAGTCAAACCCCCTTTGTATTTCCCTATTGCCAAGTCACCTGAAATTGAGTAATCTCCGAGAGAAAAAAGAAACGAATTTGCAATAAAGGTTACAACTATTTTTTTGTATTTTTGGTTTAGGAATGTAAACATGCAATTTTGAAGAAGTAAAATAAATCAAAAGAAGTAAATAAAAATATGAATGCAAGGTTTGGAGGTTTTCAAACCTCCCCCAAGCTTAGGTTGTTGCCGTCATTCGGCGGCTGGTGCAGATACTGCTAGTAGTAGTTGGGGAAGTTGGTCATGAAGCGACTAAAATTTTGAGTTCAGAAACTCACATCTTCATTCACTCCTTATAGAGTGTGATTAATCTCCCCCACGCGATGGTTGAGCTGCTGGAATTCTTAGTATGGGACGTAGTTGTACACCTGCTACGGCTGATTGGGCCATGGGTCCTAGGCTCCCAAGAAGGGTTGTATCCCTGCTCATCCTCATGCTCCTGCTCATCCTCATCCTACTACTCTCCATCTTCATCTTCCTCTTGATCAGGCCGGAGTTCAGCCATGATCTCCATCACTTGGTCCTTGGTGAGGACCCAGGTGTCCTTCTCAACAATCGAGAAGGCTAGGGGACAGGGCAACGAAACCTGTTCACCCTGTGCATCACCAAGATAACCAAACTGATATGCTTGGAGCCTTCGGTTAGCTTGGTAAACACCAAGGAAGCCACAAGCAGTCAAATACTTGACGTCCATAAGTTTGGAGCCGTCAACAGATTGCATAATAGGTAATGTAATATTTAATGCATTGGAAAGGTGGGTTACCAATCCACCAATGCGAATATCACCTTTCGTCTTGTTGCTTTGGTAACGAAAGTGCTGGATGAGTAGAGCTGCAGGATTGGGGCTTTGTAGTGCATTGGGAAAGAGAGCCTTGGTGACCATTGGCATGTCCGCATTGGGCATGGAACTGATATCTCCTCTTCCCAGTAGTGTGTTGGCGAGGAACAAAGTGTCGTAGTGAATTGTTGGGTTCTGAATGGTGGACATCTTCTTATGGTAGAATTCTGTGCCACCATTAATAGAAATAACCTCCCAAGTTTCTCCACTTATGATGCTATAGAGGTTAGTAACAGTTGACTCCCCAACGTGAGGGTAGCCCAAAGCATCACAAAATTGTTCAAAAGTTATTTCATAAGGTTGCTGGTTCATGGTGAAGCTTACCGTGCATGCATTACCTTTCTCCATATGGTCGTCGTAGAAGGAGGCAAGGAACTCATAGGTAAGCTCGGCGTAGGCATCGTGGCTTGAGTGGTCGAGTATTGTTAGCCCGGCCTTGTTACACATGAGGTCAAAGTCCGCCTTCAACCTTGCCACGGTGAGAAAGCTATGGTCGGCCCAACGTGTGGGCAGCACCCTCCTTGATGAAACTGGGGCCAACTTGGGGTTGAGCTCGGTCCTTTGCCCCGGTCTCTTGCCACGTTGGAGCTAGCTCTTGCAAAAAATATTACCGATTTTGCTCATCTTGATGCACTGAAAATTTTCACCATAAAACCTTAGGCATATAGTTTCTACATGATATACGAATGATTCTACGTGAATTTTTTTAATCCTAAGGTGAGAAATTAAGAGGAAAAGCAAAATAAGCTTGAGTTCATCCACTAGATCAATGTGAGATTTTCAACCATGGAAATCTAAAAGTAAAGCATGGATAGGGAGAGAAACATACCGATCTGTTGATTCCCACACTCAAATGAATGAAATCCGCGAAGAATCAAGAGTTCTAGGTGAGTTTTGAGAGGTTTGGAGAGAGGATATGAGAGAAATAATGAGGAACGAGAAGAAACCTAGCCGCCCTAGCCTGATTATGTGGTCGCTCCGAACTATACGGCCAGAACTATACGGGCAGGAGATGTTGTTCCACCGGTATAGTTGTGGCGGTGCCGCCAACTAGGGTTTGTTTATGCACAATGTAGCTATACAGATGCAACTATATGGCCGAATCATAATGATCCCGTCGTATAGTTGGTCGTCAAACCGTCTGTATCCTCGAGATAAATTTTCTAAAATAGGCATGAATATCTATACGACTGGAACTATATGGCCAGCATTTTTATCCCCGCCATATAGTTGGTCATTAAACCATTAGTACTTTTGAGAAGAAATTGTACAGAGGCATCAATATCTATACAACCGGAACTATACGGCTAGAATTTTTATTCCCGCCATATAGTTGGTCGTTAAATTCTCTGTGCCCACACAAGAAAATTATTCATGGCAAAGATATCTATACGGCCAAACTATACAGACGGAATTTTTATTGCCGACATATAGTTGGTCGTTAAACCATCAGTACTCATCAAAAAAACTGTTTCTTTAAGAATACCTTCTTATCCTGAAACTTAGTGAAACACCTTCTTTTTGACAAAAAAATGATAGTTCAAATTATCGACCAAAAACAACATGTATAAAGCATAATTTCTAGATCTACCTATCTTCTTCTCCTAAACCGGAGGTTCACTATTTGATCTTAACTAAAATGATTAAGCTAGTTTTGTAGGTAAAACTGAAAATTTTATTTTTATACTTATTCTACACTTGTTCAATCGATATTTCTACTACCTTTTGATAGCTCCATCTTCACCGGCGTGCTTCCGCAAAATTGTCCATGGAGAAGTTATAGAAACGCGATGAACGCTATATTCTATAGTTTATTTTATTAATGTGATGGGTTGACCCCCATTAAGCATTTTATTAAGGATGGTTGAATAACTCAACCCTTCTCTGTTTCGAATTCTTACCTTGGGTTACCCCTTATCAAAGGCACTTACCACATGAACTCGTTTTGCCAGTGGAATATATCTTTCTCCTGCTTCTAGCTTCTCTGGAAAATACCGGATGATTTCAGCATCATAAACATTGAAGATTATTTTCCTTCAGCACAATCAACTGATGCTCCTATAGTACTAAGGAAAGGTCTTCCAAGTATTATAGATATTTTTTCATCCTCTTGCATTTCAAGAATAATAAAATCAGTGGGAATAACATGCTCATCTATTCTAAGTAGAACATCCTCAATCATACCAATGGGTTGTTTAGTGGATTGGTCAGCCATCTGTAACGTGATAGTAGTAGTGGAATACTCCCCTAATCATAATCTTTTATAGAGGTTATATGGCATCACACTAACTCCTACACCTAAATCACACAAGGCATTGTAAATATCTATTTTGCCAATTGAGCATGAAATAGTTGGTATTCCAGGATCTCCTGATTTAGAAAATAGCTTCCCATTAGCAGGATAACTAGTCACCAGGGCAACGGTTTCAGTTATTTCTTTCTTTCTACTAAGAATATCACAGAGGAATTTAGAATAGGTGGGAACTTTTATTGCATCTGCACCAAGTGCTTTTCTGAAAGAATAGGTGGGAACTTTTATTTAGAATAGATGGAATTTCTAGACGAAGATCACCAAGTGCTTTTCTGAAAGAATCAAATATTACCTAGTCCGGTGCTTTCTTTTTTCGATCTGGATAAGGAAGCTTTTGCTCATCTTTCTTATTTTTGTCTTTTATCTTCTGTGGGGGGTTAGGTTCTTTTGTTACTTTCTTTTGTTATTGCTTGTCGCTTTTCTTCTTCTCTACTACAACAACTTCATCTTCATTGCTTGTCTCATTTTCTTCTCTAGGATCAACCGGCTCTAAATCAGAGTCATAACGGTCATATTGTGCATTATTTTGGTCCTCCTTGGTTTGATCTTGTGTTTCTTGAGTAGTTTTATCTTGAGGATCCACCGGTGTATCATCTTTTTGACTTGCTTTGAGCAACGCTTTTCTTTTTGCTCTTTCTTAGCTTCGTATTTGGGTGGTCCTAATGGTCCTGTAACAACTGCACCTCTTCTTGTAACAACATTAGTAGAAACTGGAATATTTATATCATCTCGAAGAAAATTTTGATAACCAGATGCTATTTGTTCGCACTGAGTTTCAATCATACTAAGATACTTGTGAAATAATTTTATTTCTTGTCCATTCTCATCATAATTTTCCATGAGTTCTACCAAGATCTTCTTATGTTTTTGAAAAAATTTATATAGGTTATTGTGATATTTTGCTTGTCGTTGCTTTAATTCTTGAAAAACTTTTCTAGTCTCATCTTCTTCAGTAAAAACTTGTAACAAGTCTACTTTGTTTTCCTTAACAAGTTCATAAGGTATACCTTTTTATTTCATGGTTTTGCATACTTCAGGCATAAGATCAGAATTTATATGAAGCATCCCTTTTTCTATCTTAGTGTCAAAATCAGGATTGTATAAAGAATCATTCTTAGCCCTAGTAGACATCAATTCCTATTTATCGATCCTCCTGTTGATAAATCAAGCAACTCTCTTCTTTGAATATTACGACCACGGTAAAATAAATGGAAAATAGTTGATTCATAATAGCCATGATTGGGAACTTTATTGATCATTCCAAAGAATCTATCCTAGGCTTGTGGGTAGTTTTCTCCCATGTTCTGACTAAAATTGCCTATGTTCTTTCTTAGTTCAGTTACCTTTTTGAAAGGATTACACCTATTTATGAATTTAACAATGCAGTTTTCCCAGCATTTATTATAATGGCGAGGGAGAGAATATAACCAGTCTAAAGCTTTACCTTTGAGAGACGAACGAAATAATTTTAGACAAGAGAAATCTCTTGGCAAACCTTTTGGTCCAAGTGATGTTATCATGTTGTCAAACTCTCTAAGATGTATTCATGGGTCTTCATCTTCCCTTGCACTAAAAGCTTTTTTCCTGCAAAATTTTAATAATTCCACCATCAAATCGATATTCTCTAACTCTAGGATTAGGGAATTCTATTGGTTGTTTAAGAAATTCAGAACTTGGAGCACTATATTCTCTAAGAGTTTTCTTAGGTTTCTTGGGAGTTGTCCTGTAAATAGACATGATTTCTATAATATCAGTCAGGTTTTCAAATTCGACTTTATTTGATCTTATAAGTTTTTCAATAATTTCTTCTTGCCTCAAGGGTCACCGGTTGATAGCTCTGAAATATAGCCATCTACATCCACATTTAAACTGGATATTAATCATATTTTTGATGAAATATCTCTCTAAACCCTGCCACTAATGCTAATATTCAGAGGGGTATGCAATACTTTGTTCTTGTATTTTTGTTGCGCAGATAATGTCGTCCAAAGAAGGGAATTACTATATTAAAGTCCAAAATACGATATTTCCTTTCACCAGAAGAAACCAGGAGCCGTCCAACGAAGGTAGACGCCATAATGACTAACTATACGGCCGGAGCAAAAATTCCGACTGTATAGCTCTGGTCGTATAGTTGGTGGCGCCACCGTTAGGTCAAACAGAACAACTTTCATGAAGGGACCCCTATATAAAGAAGCCTCATGCGACGGGAAAAGATCTATCTCTCTCTCACTGCGCCCCAGACCCTAAACAAGCCATAACTCACTAGAAAGCCGCCTCCAGATCTCCACATCCTTTTCCATCTCCATAGCCATACTCCACCACTTGTAATATAAGATCTCCTCTTTGATTGGCGACATTGTAAGACTATTTCAATTAATCTTATGATTTTCAATACAATGTTTGTGATTGTTGATCTCATCTCTATGTGTGAGTAATTCTCCTTAGGCTAAGGGCTTCGGCCTAGCCATGTGGCAATTGTGCATGTCATTTATCATAGATGGGATCGTGTATTAGTTTGTATGACATGATGATTATTGTATCCTCTCTTGCCTGAATCCAAGGGCTTGTCAGGTACCCAAGACCCCAAGAGTTGAGCTAGGTATAGGGAGTATGAGTGATGACTGATCTGCAGGTTGGGAACCCCAGTGACAGAAGGGGTAGTACGGTTGTATGTGAGGGATTTGGTTGGTAACCGTGGCATCACTATGCATATCATTAGTTCTCTTTCTTCTATGGATGAGACTAGTAGGTTATTGCTATACGCGGTTGCGCAGGCAATAGCAATTACGGATGCACTTCCCACATATAATTTATCTTGCTCTAACAAGTACACGCATAGTTTATTTTTATCTTTTATGTCCATCAGATGTTTTTGCATAGCTATAGGTGAAACCAAACGCCCTAGGCCCTCTCTCTCTCTCCATCATCGACAACAACAAAAAGACACAAGCTATTGGTCCGGTAAAAACACAAAGCTCCGTTAAGGTAACTTCACTATGCACTCGCTTCCCGTGGATTCGATAACCTAGGTCTACTAGGGAAAAAGCAGCTACACTACATTTGTAATCCGGATGGAAGGTATCAACCCTTTTTCTGGCACCGTTGCCGGGGAAGCAATAGCTAACCTAGTGAGGTTATTAGGAACCTTGCTAGTTTTCATTCTTGTTTTTAATTTTGTTAGTTTGCTTTCATTCTTTATTTGATAAACAAAAAAAATTATTTATCCTTTAAATTCTTGCTTTTACTATTATAATTCTCTGTTTAAGAAAACCCAAAAACATAGGAAATATGGCTGAAAAGAAGCTTGGGGAGTTTGCTACTCCCAACAATGATTATTTGCGTACTCCTATTACTCAGCCAGCAATTGCTGCTGATGACTATGAAATTAAGCCCCATCATTTAAGCTTGGTTCAACAAAATCAATTTGGAGGCTCCGCTGTTGAAGAAGCAGGTATGCACTTGAATACTTTCACTGAAATATGTGATATGATGTGTATACAAGACGTTGACCCCGATGCAGTCAAATTGCGTCTAATTCTTTTCTCTCTTAGAGGAAGAGCAAAAGAATGGTTGCTATCTTTGCCTAAAAATATTATTACATCATGGGTGGGATGTACTTCTTTATTTATGAGTAAATTTTTCCCACCTGCAAAGACTATGCAACTCAGATCTAATATTACTAGCTTTAGACAGGAAGAGCGTGAGCCATTAGCACTTGCATGGGAGAGGATGAAAGAATGCTTAAGAAACTGTCCTAGTCATGGGATAGAAGATCAGTTAATCCTCCATTTATTTTATAATGCTCTTAATCTTGTGTCTAAGTCTATTCTTGATACCGCAACTGGGGGAACATTTATGGGTAAACATATTACCGAAGCAAAGCAGCTGCTAGATAATATGCAAGACCACCATGCTCAATCGCATGTGGATAGATCAAACATGAAGAAGGTGAACTCCATCTCACCACAAGAAAATGAAGAACTCAATGCTAAGTTGGATGAGGTCATACTAGCTGTGAAAGGTAAGGAAACCCAGGTGAGAGCTATCCCTGAAACAAATATTGAAGAAATAGACTTCATAGCTTTTAATGATTATAACCCTGCTTGGAAGAAGAATTATAATCCTAATTTTCAGTAACACTATTCTAGTACTGCAAGTAATCCTAATAATAAAATGGGAACTAGTAATGGTAGTCTCCAAGAAACACTTAAGTCTTTTATAGACTCACAAAATGAACAAAACAATATTCTTGTTAAAATGACAGAGAAACATGATGATATGCTTGGTAAATTTTCTAACCAAGCCGTTAGTTTGAGAAGTGATTTGCAGGCCCTCCAAGAAAGAACGAGGATCATTGAGGCATAGTTAGGTAAGATAAAGGTGAGTCAAACTCTCATTCTAGCTAAATTTGCAGGTAAAGTTGAGCCCAATCCTATTGAAGAACTCAAAATGATGAGGATCCAAAGGGAGGAGCCTAAAGAGCTTGATTATAGCAAGGCCCCTTCACCAAGCTATACCATTGAAGACCTCGTAAAGAGGATCAACGTCAAAATTCCGGTAAGTGATGGTAACGATGAAGCCATGTATCAACACTTTGTTGATCAATTAGCAATTAAGGTATGCGATCTTGAA
Source organism: Avena eriantha (assembly GCA_910589775.1). Classification (NCBI taxonomy): domain Eukaryota; kingdom Viridiplantae; phylum Streptophyta; class Magnoliopsida; order Poales; family Poaceae; genus Avena; species Avena eriantha. Next base: position 69,770 of record CAJUXJ010000025.1, read on the forward strand.
GAGGAATACAAGAAAATCGCTGAAAAGTTACCTGTTAAACTAGATGACATATTTGAGCATACTATTAAGATAAAGATTGGGACTAGTGAGATAACTGCACTTTGTGATCTAGGTGCAAGCGTCTCAACAATTCCAAAGAGTCTTTTTAACAAGTTAAATCCTGGCTCCTTTGAAATTACTGAATTAAAATTGCATCTAGCAGATGCTGCCTATAAACAAGCTGTAGGGATTAAGGAGAACACTTTAGTTTACATCAAAGGTTGTCCTGCTCTCATTGATTTCGTTATTGTTGACATGCCTAAAGATATTATTGCTCCTATAATACTAGGTCGTCCTTTCTTGAGAACTATAAAGGCTTTAATTAACCTTCATGAAGGGAACTTGAAGATGCAATTGACTTCGCGGGATCCTTTTGTTATTCATTTCCCCAGGAAGAAGAAAGCCAAATATGACGAGAAAGAGGCCATCACTTTGAAGGCCAATTACTTTGGAGTGGGTGTTCCACTCATCTGGCCCAAGTGAGTATTATCAAGGTCAAGCTATTAACCATAAAAGAGCGCTCCATGGGAGGCAACCCATGTTAAATTAAGGTTTGAGTTAAGTTCTTAGTTTTAGTTTAAGTTCATGTTCAATAAAGAGTGCTAGAAAACTCCATTTGAGGAGAAGAAATTTGGTAGTACTTGAATTTCTGCATTATTCATGCTATTGTTGGTCGACAATATTTTCTGTCAATTTTATGTCAAAAACAAGGTATATTGTTAAGTTACAGGAAAAGAAATAGTTTATGAAGAAACAGAAATTTTTTGATGGACACAGACGGTTTAACGACCAACTAAACAGCAAGAATAAAAACTCCGGCCATATAGGTCCGGCCGCATAGATATCAATGCCTCCATCTAATTTCTTTTCATATGTGCAGACAGTTCAACGACCAACTATACAGTAGGAATAAAAATTCCGGCTGTATAGTTCTGGTCGTATAGATATCGATGTCTCCGTATAATTTCTTTTCATATATACTGGGAGCTTAACAACCAACTATAGGGCAGGAATAAACAATTCCGTCTATATAGTCCCGGTCATAGAGATATCGATGCCTTTGCAAATTTTCTTTCATAGGGACAGACAGTTTAACGACCAACTATATGGCCGGAACATTTTGTTCCGCCCATATAGTTGCGGTCGTATAGCTGCACCGCCAGGAGTAAGACCTAATATTTTGATAGAATGCCAACTCTATGGTCGAAACGCATGTTTCGCCCATATAGTTGCGTCCGACCACAACATCGCACGGGAAGGTACTCCCAACTCCAAAACTTCAATCCTTTTTGTTTCTTCTACCTCCAAACTCTCTCAAAACCTCAAGGGATCTTCATCTCTACTCAATTTCATTCGATTTCCACGCACACAAGTGCTCTATGGTATGTTTCTCCTTCGATCCTCCAATTACTTCTTTCAAATTCAGCTTCGATCTATTGTCATTATCAATCTAGGGTGAGACCTACTATGAACCAATTACCATGATCTTCTTACCTAGATTATTATCTTGAGGAGATTCTTTAGTGTGCTTAGATGAGGAATAAATTATACTTACTCGTGTTGGATCAAAAAGTTTTATTTTTGCCTTTCTACAATGTATTAGAACATGAACACGGGGAGCCAAACTCGTGCTCGTGCCACCACTAGCGCTTCTCGGGCAATCACCCATGAACGCATGGGGATACGGTTCAGGGATGAGGCTCATCACGAATGCTTCAACAAGATCAAGAACCACGAAGTAAAGGCCACCAAGTGGGCTTCCCCCTTATATTGAACCAACTCGGTATTTCTAATGACTCAATTTACTTTGCAATAAAGCTGGCCTGCAAAACTTTGTGTACAATGATGTACCTACTTATCGCCGCTTAACCATTGAATTCCTCAGTTCATTGCAAAGCACAGTTAAACTGTGGCAAGGAGAGGATACTATTTCTTTCTGTCTGATGAAGAAAAACTACACCTTAACGTTAGATGAATGGTGTGCATGCTTTAATTTGCCAAACAATGATGTTCATGCTCTAGACGCATCCTTTACTAGCTTAATTCCTTCCCCCGTTCAATACTATAATGGAATGAGCTTCACTAGTAGAGTGAACAAGGGGAAGAATATTCAACATCCTGCAATTCGCTATTTGTTCTATGTTATTGCTAACACCTTGCAGGCATGCAATGAGTTCATGAGACTCAACGAGGAGGAAATCCTAGTCCTCGTCAAGGCTGCTTACATCAACTGCAACCTGTCACTCAACTTGGGCGCCATCCTTGTGCGCTACTTGGAGCAGCAAGCCTCCCAAAGCCAAGGGCCAATCACAGGAGGAGGCGTCATCACCGTGCTTGCCACTACCCTAGACATCGATCTAGGTGAGTTGCAACCTGTACTTGGTGAGACGCGTGTTGGTTTCTCCACCTTGAGGGCCTATGGAATGCTCACTAGGAGAGGTGGTGTTTATTATCTGCATATTGCTGGAGCTAGGCGTATCTACCCTACTCCTTTGCCTAATGGTATTTCTCTATCGAGGAAGGACGTTTGATATAGGATGTGCAGGTTGAGCAGCACCACCCCGAGGAGGAGATTCTTGAAGCGGATGAGGACCAAGAGGAGGAGCAAGAAGTTCCTCATCAAGAGGAGCAGCCACAAACCCGGTTCGCCACATAAAAAGATTTCCAAGGACTTGGAGGGACTATGGACAGGATGCATAACCTCTCTTTGAACCTCCGAGAATCAACAAGTAACCTCTCCACTCAACTCGCAAACTGGAACGATGACTTTTTCCTACCACCACAGTGATTTGAAGGGCTTGCAAAAGCCTAAGCTTGGGGAAGTTTCCTCATGTATCTTTATTTGGCATTTATTTTCTATTATTTTATTTCGAGGTTACATTTTTATTTGAGTTTATAAGAACTCGTGTTGGTTTCCCCAACACAATATCTTTGGTTCTTTCTATTTGCTTTCAAAATTTTCTAGTCGAGTTTTGCCACCAATTTTCTATTCTTTATTTCCCACTCTTAAAAATCACAAAAAATATTTCTCCATTTTTCCTTATTTTTCCCTCTTTATTTTCTTTCCGCCTCGAGGTCTTCGTATGTTTGCAGGAGAGTGATCGACATTGGATTTCGAAGAAACAAATAAAAAAGGAAGAGAGAAGTGGAACCAAACATGAGAGGTATGCCTTATGACTCCCCCGTTTTGAAGTTTAAGAAACCCATGCTAGTTAGTAGTAAATGTTGAGATATTATATTGGTGGAGTGAGTCTTTCTATCATAGTAAGATTGTCGTTTGCATGGGCATTTAATTGCGCTCATTTTGTTCCAGCTCTTGTAATTAACCAAGTCTTGCCTAAAAATTGCTAAACAATTGTAATAAGAAAAAGTCTCATAATTGAAAGCTTGGGTGTTGTAGTGCTTAGTCTTGAAGACTTATTTCTAGAGACACTTAACACCACTGAAAATGTTAATTGACTTAATAGCTCTCTTTGAAAGGATTTGTTCGATTGAATTAATGTTTAGCGGTTTTGTGAGCATGCCAAAGTTTGACTTGTTAATCATAAGAATGGTATAGCTTTATGCGTGTCAAACTTCATGGGATGCCAACAACTCCGCTAGGCTACGAATGATCTTCATGGAGGAAACTCCTAGATTTCGGCTATAAGTTGATTAAACACTTGTAGTAGCAATGCTATAGTGGGTACGAATCTTGGCACTCTCGGGTAGCTGTAATCAAGACAGAATCACTCCTCTGGCTATTATGAGTAATCATTTTGCAAAAGGAAGAAACACCTTAGTGATGCCACGAGTGTCCATCACAGCCTGATAAACTAATAAAAATCTTTGGCATGCTCTCAATTACTTAAAAACGGAAAATTCTTGAAGGACAATGAATAGAAAAGTAGTGCTTGCAAAGTCTTGATTCAATGATGTGGGAGAATTGAGATACTCTAGTATATATGTTTTTCATGAAAACTCTCACACTCTTAATTTACATGATTATACTTAACTGTTCAAAGGCAAGCCTATGAGTTGATTACTTAACATGGAATAAAATTTACTCATTTGAATCATCCATGCTTACAATAATTTTGTTGCGCTATAAGGATACATGAAACCCGTATGATATGCTTGCCATTAATCTACCTATGCTGAAGTTTTTCAGATTTATGAAGTGGAGGAAACATGAGACTATTAATCATGAGTAAGATTACCATCTCGTTATTTCAGTTTAAATGCTGAGTTCCTTTTTGATTTTGGTTTTCTTGCTCGGGACGATCAAGTTTAATCTTGGGGAGGTTGATGGCTCTGAAATATAGCCATCTACATCCACATCTAAACTGGATATTAATCATATTTTTGATGAAATATCTCTCTAAACCCTGCCACTAATGCTAATATTCAGAGGGGTATGCAATCCTTGTTCTTGTATTTATCCTGCACATATAATGTCGTCTAAAGAAGGGAATCACTACATTAAAGTCAAAGATACGATATTTCCTTCGACCAGAACAAACCAGGAGTCGTCCAATGAAGGCAGACGCCATAACAACCAACTATACGGCCGGAGCAAAAATTCCGAGCATATAGCTCTGGTCGTATAGTTGGCGTCGTCACCGTTAGGTCAAACAGAACAAATTTGGTGAAGGGACCCCTATATAAAGAAGCCTCAGATGACGAGAAAACATCTATCTCTCTCTCTCTCTCGATGTGCCCTAGACCCCGAATAAGCCATACCTTGCTAGAAAGCCGCCTGCAGATCTCCACATCCTTTTCCATTTCGATAGCCATACTCCACCACTTGTAATAGTAGATCTCTTCTTCGATTGGTGACATTGTAAGACTATTTCTATCAATCTTATGATTTTCATCACAATGTTTGTGATTGTTGATCTCATCTCTAAGTGTGAGTAATTCTCCTTGGGCTAAGGGCTTCAGCCTAACCATTTAGCAATTGTTCATGTGATTTATCATAGATGGGATCGTGTATTAGTTTGTATGACATGATGATTATTATATCCTCTCTTGCCTCAATCCAACGATTTGTCAGGTACCCAAGACCCCAAGGGTCGAGCCAGGTATAGGGAGTATGAGTAATGACTGATCTGCAGGTTGGGAACCCTAGTGACAGAAGGGGTAGTACAGCTGTATGTGAGGGATTTACTTTGGATTAACGGTGACATCACTATGCATATCATTAGTTCTCTTTCTTCTATGGATGAGACTTTTAGGTTATTGCTATAAGCGGTTGCGGGAGACAATAGCAATTATGGATGCACTTCCCATATATAATTTATCTTGCTCTAACAAGTACATGCATACTTTATTTCTATCTTTGATTCCCATCAGATGTTTTGCACAGCTACAGGTGAAACCGAATGCCCTAGGCCCTCTCTCTCCATCATCGACAACAACAAAAAGATGCAAGCTATTGGTCCGGTAAAAACACAAAAGGAATTCTAAAACTCCCGAAGGTCCGTTAAAGTAACTTCATTACGCATTCTCTTCCTGAGGATTCGATAACCTAGGTATACTAGGGAAAAAGAATGTACACTACATCTGTAATCCGGATCGAAGGTATCAACTCTTTTTCTGGCGCCTTTGTCGGGGAAGCAATAGCTACCCTAGTGAGGTTATTAGGAACCTTGCTAGTTTTCATTCTTGTTTTTAATTTGGTTAGTTTGATTTTAGTCTTTATTTGATAAACCAAAAAAAAATAGTTAGCCTTTAAATTCTTGGTTTAATATTATAATTCTTTGTCTAAGAAAACCCAAAAACATAGGAAATATGGCTGAAAAGAAGCTTGGGGAGTTTGCTACTCCCAACAATGATTATTTGCGTACTCCTATTACTCAGCCAGCAATTGCAACTGATGACTATGAAATTAAGCCTCATTATTTAAGCTTGGTTTAACAAAATCAACTTGGAGGCTCTGCTGTTGAAGACACAGGTATGCACTTGAACACTTTAACTGCAATATGTGATATGATGCGTATACAAGACGTTGACCCTGATGCAGTCAAATTGCGTCTAATTCCTTTCTCTCTTAGAGGAAGAGCAAAAGAATGGTTGCTATCTTTGCCTAAAAATATTATTATATCATGGCTGGGATGTACTTCTTTATTTATGACTAAATTTTTCCCACCTGCAAAGACTATGCAACTCAGATCTAATATTACTGGCTTTAGACAGGAAGACCGTGAGCCATTAGCACTTGCATGGGAGAGGATGAAAGAATGCTTAAGAAACTATCCTAGTAATGGGATGGAAGATCGGTTAATCCTCCATTTATTTTATAATTCTCTTAATCTTGTGTCTAAGTCTATGCTTGATACCGCAACTAGGGGAACATTTATGGGTAAACATATTACCAAAGCAAAGCAGGTGCTAGACAATATCCAAGACAACCATGGTCAATGGCATGTGGATAGATCAAACACGAAGAAGGTGAACTCCATCTCACCACAAGAAAAATGAGGAACTCAATGCTAAGTTGGATGAGCTCATACTAGCCGTGAAAGGTAAGGAAACCTAGGTGAGAGCTATCTCTGAAAAAATATTGAAGAAATAAACTTCATAGCTTTTAATGATTTTAACCCTACTTGGAAGAAGAATTATAATCCTAATTTTCAGAAACACTATTCTAGTACTGCAAGTAATCCTAATAATAATATGGGAACTAGTAATGGTAGTCTACAAGAAACACTTAAGTCTTTTATGGACTCACAAAATGAACAAAACAATATTCTTCTTAAAATGACAGAGAAACATGATGATATGCTTGGTAAATTGTCTAACCAAGCCGTTAGTTTGGGAAGTGATTTGCATGCCCTCCAAGAAAGAACGAGGATCGTTGAGGCATAGTTAGGTAAGATAAAGGTGAGTCAAACTCTCATTCTAGCTAAATTTGTAGGTAAAGCTGATCCCAATCCTATTGAAGAACTCAAAATGATGAGGATCCAAAGGGAGGAGCCTAAAGAGCTTGATTATAGCAATGCCCCTTCACAAGCTATACTATCGAAGACCTTGTAAAGAGGATCAACGTCAAAATTCCGGTAAGTGATGGTAACGAGGAAGCCATGTATCAACACTTCGTTGATCAAATAGTCATTAAGGTACGCGATCTTGAAGAGGAATACAAGAAAGTCGCTGAAAAGTTACCTGTTGTCGAGGGGATGACCTCCGGATATCCTAACCGGATAAGAACTACGGCAGTCGGATCGCGTCCGGCTGGCTAATCGCAGCCGGAACGGCGAGAAGCAGCCGGCTACAACAGCGTAGCCGGAACCAATCAGGAGGACAGGGCAACGTGCGGCACAGTGCACAGTACGCCCTGGTACAACAACAAGACTGGCAACTACTCGGCCATACCGATGACTTCACGGGGTGACGCGGAAATAGTGGCCCGATGCTGACGATAGGCTCGCACGGTGTTCAATGTGCCCACGACGACCATACCGCTCGTACTCTGATGGGACATAGTTGCACCAGATACTGTAGATGACCAGCCGGCTGGGACCCACCTGTAGGGCCCGCCAGCCGGACTGGCCAGTGAGACCGTTGCCCTCTGCCTATATAAGGAGAGGCAAGGCCTCAGTAGAAAGAGTTGGTCTGTGTGCATTGAAGACAGTAGCTAGAGAATACAGCTCGAGGAGCATTTGTACTCCATATATCACTCATAGTCAGATCAGCAGGAGTAGGAGTTTTTACCTCACCACGAGGGCTCCGAACCTGGGTACTTCCTGCGTCCATTTATGCTCGCTTGTATCCAATCTCGCATGCGGACACCGTCGATAGCTTCCCTGCTAGTCCCCACACCTCTATCAAACCTGCTTAGGTACTGCCGTTCCCAATACAGCAACATTTGGCGCCCACCGTGGGGCAGATGGCTTCGACCAGAGTCACGTTCCGTACGGGACCCTGCACTTCAGCCGGTGAGCGCGTGGCCTCTGGCCTGGTGCTCACGCTTGGCAAATTTGACTGCGTCATCGATAATGCTTCCTACTTCGCTGGAACCACCTTCCAGGCGAACGGCACCATCCTGCTTTTCGGCGACCTCCCCGTCTGCATCGCCACTATCTCGGAGCGTTTCCCTAGGGAGATCGTCTACGACACGGAGCTGCCGCATTCGCGCAGCAGCGCCTCCATCGCTTCCCGCGCCGTCGAGGTCATGATGGCCGGCTCCAGTTCTCACCCCCGCCAGCCGTGGGAGCGGGGTGTGGACGAGGGCGGAACCTCCGTGCCACCGCAGCCTCGGAACCCGGTGGAGGAGGCCATTGACCGGCCCCTCACGCCGGTTAACCTCGGGGACAACCCGGAGGAGGCAGAGGCCAACTTCACCATGGAGAGACAGCTTCTCCTCCAAGAGGCCATGGAGCTGGCAATGACCCGCAAGCAACTCGGGATCACCCGGCGCTAGTACGACCGCGTGCATGGCTTCACTCCGCCCCACGGCCAAGTGTGACACTGGGGTGGCGAGCTAGGCGGTAGGATGGAAAAGGATGGGGAACCGGATCTGACACGCGCCCTCATCTGGCCCACCTACAACACACCCATCAGGAATCTGCGCACGGCGCGAGCCGCAACAGACGAACTGCCCAACCTGGAGGGCGAGGAGCAAGCACGCCAGCATGCTCGGGTGCAGGAGCTCCTCCGGATCGCAGACGAGCAGGCTGACGCCAAGCTGCAGATGCAGGAGGACCCCAGCTACTCCAAGGGGAGCCAGCCACCCGCCAATAGCAAGGACGCGCCTCGTGACACCCAACAGGCGTCCTCCCCTCAGCCGGCTAAGGCCCGCAGCAAGCGTCGCGGTTCGGGCAGCAAGGCCTAGCCGCGCCCGGAGCAAACGGTGAACAGCAACCCACTGCCTCCCCCTCCCCCAACCGGAGCACCAAGACCCACCGGTTCCCGTCTCTCGACTCGGGTGGGAGCGCCCAACCCGGATCGTCCGGATGCCCGTGACCGCATCGAGCTCCTCGCTCAAGCGCGCGTCACGGAGGAAAAAGACTCCACCAGAGCAGTTTGTTTCGGACTCCGCATCTAGAACAATTCGTTTCTGGATAAGTTCACACTACCTAGGGACACCCCCAAGTACGACAGCAGTATGAAGCCGGAAGATTGGCTGATTGACTATGCTACGACAGTCGGCATGACCCATGGGAATAAGCGCACAGCAGTGCACTACGTGCCCCTTATTCTAACAGGGTCGGTTAGGACATGGCTCAATAGCCTCGCACCCAACAGCATCAACGCCTGGCCAGACTTCGAAAAGGTATTCATCCGCAACTTCAACGGCACATACAAGCGTCCGGGACGCCCACGCGACCTGGCCTTGTGCGTCCAGGGTGACCACGAGACCGACCGCGAGTACCTCGCCAAGTGGATGGAGCTGCGCAACACTTGCGAGGGCATCCTGGAGAGGCAGGCCATTGGTTTCTTAATCGAGGGATGCCGAGAAGGCACCATGCTTTGTCACCGGCTACTATGTGACGAGCCAAAAACCATGGCGGAGCTCATGACGGTAGCGGACCAGTACGCCACGGCGGATGCCGCCATGAAGAAGCCCCTCCGAGTAAGTGCCGACGGGCGTCTGACTCCTACGGAGCAGGCTCTCGATCATCTGAGCAATCCGGTTGGGGAAGCCAGATCCTCCAGGCGCCATGGCAACGACAACCGGTTCCATGGGGACCGCCAGGCCGGACAGCAGAAGCCTCGCTACCAAGCGCGGCAGGTCAATGCTGTGGAGGGCACGCCCAACACGCCGACTAGCGATGCAAAAAGGCAGAACCCACGGCTCACCTTCGACCAGATGTTTGACGGCCCATGCAAGTGGCACAACGGTCCCTTCAAACAGGCTACGCACACCACCCGGAACTGTAGCTGGACTCGCTAGCTAAAAGACCAAGGCAACCAGCAACGTCTCCCCCAGCGCCCTCCTAGTGGACCACCATGAACTAGGGGAGCCGATAATGATGGTAACAGCGGCAACAACAACAATGGCTACCCCCAGCCGCACGCCGCCTATCACATCTTCAAGACGGAGCCGGACGACAAACACAGCCGCAGGCGACGCTCCAAGGAGGTCAAAGCCATCGTCTCTCCATTCCCCTAGTACCTGATGGTCGGAAACCCCCATCACTTGGAGCCGAGAAGACCAGCCTGAGCAGCTGCCGACTCCCAGGGGCTATGCCATGGTGCTCGACCCCCTCATCATCTCCAACGAGCGCACCTGCCACTTCTCGCACGTCCTCATCGACGGAGGTAGTAGCCTCAACCTCCTCTACTAGTCTTCGCTGGAGAAGCTGGGCATTCGCGAATGCGACCTGCGCCCGACTACCACAACGTTCCACAGTGTATTGCCGGGACCGGCTTGCGCCCCGCTAGGTAATATCCAGTTGGGCGTCATCTTCGGGACTGAGGAAAATTTCCACCGCGATCCGATTTGGTTCGAGGTGGTAAACCTGACGAGCTCCTACCATGCTCTCCTCGGGCGCCACACCCTCGCCAAATTCATGGCCGTCCCCCACTACACATACCTCAAGACGAAGATGCCGGGACCAAATGGCGTGATCACTATCACCGGCTGCTTCAGGCGGTCGATGGAGTGCGCCTCAGCCGGTTCCAAACTGGCAGAGGCCCTCATCATAGCCGAAGAGAAGCGCGTGATCATGTGCAACGTGGCCACGACCCAGCGAGATATGCCAGCTAGCAGCAAGCCGGGTGGAGAAGGAGCTTTCTAGCCGACAAAAGAGACGAAGAGGATCCTGCTCGACCCCTCCGACCCGATCTAGTTCATCACCATTGGTGCCAACTTGGATAGAAAATAGGAAGGTGCGCTCGTCGACTTCCTCCGTGAGAATCAGAACATCTTTACACGGTCACCCAAGGACATGCCAGGTGTACCAAGGGAGTTTGTCGAGGACTCACTTCATGTGCGGCCGGATGCCAAGCCGGTCAAGCAACCTCTGCGCCGGTTCACAGAGGAGAAGAGGAAGATTATCGGTGACGAGATTACCAGGCTCCTTGCATCCGGGTTCATCATGGAAGTATACCACCAGGACTGGCTGGCAAACCCAGTCCTGCTGTTGAAGAAAAATAAGACCTGGCGCATGTTTATCGACTACACCAGCCTGAACAAGGTGTGCCCGAAAGATCCATTCACATTGCCCCATATCGATCAAGTCATCGATTCCACGGCCGGCTGCGATTTGTTGTCTTTTTTAGATTGTTATTCCGGCTACAATCAGATCCGCTAAACCCGGCTGACCAGATAAACACATCGTTCATCACCCCGTACGGGGCTTTGTGCTATGTATCCATACCTTTCGGTCTGAAGAATGCAGGCGCTACCTATCAGCGCTGCATGCAGAAGTGCTTGCACTCGCAGATCGGCCGAAACGTGCATGCTTATGTGGACGATGTGGTCATCAAGACCAAGGAGAAATGCCCCCACCTAGAAGACCTGGGAGAGACATTTGGCAACCTCCAGCAGTATCAGATGAAGCTGAACTCGGAGAAATGCGTCTTCGGAGTCCCATCTGGCCAACTACTCGGTTTCCTCGTATCGCAACGAGGGATCGAGGCGAATCGGGAAAAGATCGCAGCCATCGAGAGGATGCAGCCGCCCAGGAGCCTACTTGGAGTCCAGAAGTTCACCGGATGCCTCGCCTCCCTCAGCCGTTTCGTCAGCCGGCTGGGGGAGAAGGAACTCCCGTTGTACCAGCTGATGAAGAAGACGGACAAGTTCTCCTAGACCTCGCAATCCGACGCTACCTTTCATGACCTCAAGCACATACTATCCACAGCGCCAGTTCTAGCCACGCTAGCTAGCAAGGAGCCGATGTTGCTCTATATAGCAGCCATCATCTTACTCGTCAGCATCGTCCTGGTGGTGAAGCGCCCCGAGGAAGGCAAGGCTCAGCCGGTTCAGCGGCCCGTCTACTACCTCAGCGAGGTTCTCTCCCTCTCCAAGCAGAACTACCCCCACTACCAGAAGATGTGTTATGGCGTGTACCTGGCATGCAAGAAGCTCAAGAACTACTTCTAGGAGCATCCGATTAAGGTCGTGTGCACTGCACCCCTTTCGGAAATCATCGGCAACAAGGACGCCACCGGCCAAGTCGCCAAGTGGGCCATCGAGCTCGCCGCCTACTCCATCTAGTACGAGCCCTGGCTCACGATCAAGTCACAGGCGCTGGCGGACTTCCTCGTCGACTGGGCCGAGACCCAATACCTCCCATCAGTTCCGGATTAGCACCACTGGAGGATGCACTTCGACGGGTCGAAGATGCTCAGGGGCTTGGGAGCCGGCATCGTGCTCACCTCGCCCAAGGGAGACCGGCTGGAGTATGTCCTGTAGATTCACTTCAAGGCCTCCAACAACATAGCCGAATACGAGGCACTAGCGCATGGCCTCTGGCTAGCCAGAGAGATTGGTGTCAGCCGGATCCTTTGCTTTGGTGATTCGGATCTGGTGGTGTAGTAGGTATCCGGAGAGTGGGACGCTCGCGACACAAACATGGCTCTCTACCGGTTCCACATACAGAAGCTCAGCGCCTCCTTCGATGGATGTGAATTTCATCACGTCCCTCGCGCCAACAATGAGGCAGCCGATTCCCTCACACGAATCGGATCCACAGGGAAGGCGATCCCACCCGGGGTCTCCTTGGAGCACCTGCGCAAGCCCTCCATCAACCCGTCCCCCGAGTCAGATTCCATCATATGGGCAGGAAGCGCCCCAGTTGATGGCACGGCAGATGTAGAGCCGACAAAACCTCCAAAGAAGAAGGTTCACACCAACTCCGACAAGTCAGTACCCTCTGGCTCGTAAGACCCGGGGGCTACCGACTCATCAAGCGGCTCAGGGGCTGCCGTCCTGCGTACCTCATCCGGACGACCCCGCGACGACCATCAACCGGAGAGCAGAAGCATCCTCGCCATCCGGGAAATACCATCCTGGGGACAACCCTTCATGAACTACATCACCAAAGGGGAACTTCCGGATGACGAGGTGGAGGCCAGGCAAATCCGGCGCCGCGCCCACACATACACCATCATAAACAGAGAATTGTACAAGCGCAACGTATCCGGCATCTTCCAAAGGTGTGTCGACGTGGACATAGGCTACCGGCTCCTTAAGGACATCCACCAGGGCGAGTGCGGGCACCACGCTTCATCAAGGGCGATAGTCACCAAGGTGTTTCGCCACGGCTTCTATTGGCCCACGCATGCCCAACGCCAAACAGCTAGTCCGCGCATGCAATGGGTGCCAATGCTTTGGGCAGCTCAGGCATATGCCGACCTCAGTGCTCAAGACCATATCGATCACCTGGCCTTTTGCTGTTTGGGGCCTCGACATGGTCGGTCCCTTCAAGCAGGCACGCGCGGGCATGACCCACCTGCTGGTGGCGGTGGACAAATTTACAAAGTGGATCGACGCCAAGCCCATCCAGAAATTAGACGGGGCGACAGTCGTCACCTTCTTCACCGACATCATCAACCGGTTCGGTTACCCCAACAGCATCATCACTGACAACGACACGAACTTCGCCAAGGGGGGCTTCGCTCGGTTCTGCAACAACAAGGGCATCCGGCTGGACCTTGCTTCCGTCGCGCACCCGCAGTCTAGCGGGCAAGTCGAAAGGGCAAACGGCCTAGTTCTAGCCGGCATCAAGCCACGCCTCATTCAGCCTTTGGAGCGGTCGCCTGGATGCTGGATCAAGGAGCTTCCGGCTGTGCTATGTAGCCTCCACACCATGCTGAATAGATCAACCGGCTACACCCTGTTCTTCCTGGTCTATAGATCGGAGGCCATCCTCTCCGCGGACATCGAGTTCGACTCTCCGTGCAAGCTCCTCTACGATGAAAAAGCCAACCAGGAGGCGCGGGAAGACGGTGTGTACCTCCTCGAGGAGGCCCGCGAACTGGCATTATCCAGATCGGCCCTATACCAGCAACGCCTACGCCACTACCATTCAGGCCGGATCCGCCATGTCGCGTTCCGCGAAGGAGACCTGTTCCTCTGGCTGGTGCCGGACACGAAGGGCATGCACAAGCTATCGCCACCCTGGGAGGGTCCCTTCATCATCAGCCGGGCGCTGCCCAACAACTCCTACTACCTCATCGACGCGCAGTAGCTGTGCAAGAACAAGATGGACAAGTCGGATGAGGAGACATAGCGCCCCTCGAACGCGGCCTTGCTACGCCCGTTTTACACCTAGCCACCAGACAGTGTATGTATCCCGCAAACCCTATGAATGAAAATGCGGACCCCTACGAGATTCTCGGGGGCTCCTTATTAGAAATTTGTGTGCATCTGTTTTCTGGTTCGGTTTTTCCGGCTCCAGCAATCCCTTCCCAGGGGTTCGCCGGCTAGCCCGACCTGCTAAAATCAACAAACCGACTAAGTAATGTGTGATGATGTCAGAGGCCCACTCTTCGTCTCAGCTACAGACCGCAACCCGGCTGTCCGTCTAGCAAGAGAAAAAGCCCGAGACATCCCACATGAAAAACAGGGAGGAGATGCGACAGATCGGCTGTCCCGGCCTCGCAACTAGCTTAAGACAATCCGGCTGCTAAGCCATTAGTACTGTGCACAATGTACTGTTAGCTCCCTTCGATTCCAGCTGCAGACCGCAACCCGGCTGCCCGACAAGGACACAGAGGAAATAGCAGAGCACACGAGAAAATGACTAAGTGTCTAGAGAGGCAGAAGGTAGTTTTCAAAAAACAAATTCACCTTTTGGCTAAAAGTTTGGCGGACTAACCTATTAACGGGTGAGGATGTATGTGTGCATGTATATTTTTGTACGACTACCTCGAATCGGAATTCAGGAAGTAAAGTAGAAGATTCGAAGTCCTTGCCTTCATCAAGCGCTCCGAATCTCGGGGGCTACAACCACTGGTTGCGCTCGCGCGCCCCCAGTGGAATCTTGTAGTTCCCGGCCGGCTAAAGGCGTTTAGCCGGATATTTGGAGCCCATGTGAGGGCAAGGGCAGGGAGCAGAGGAAAGTAGGAAGATTCGAAGCACCTGGCTACGCTAGCTACTCTGAATCTCTGGGGCTACACCCAGTGGGTGCGCTGGCGCGCCTCCACTGGAATGGAAGTTCCCCCGGCTAAAGGCATTCAGCCGAGCAAAGTTAGCCAGATAAAGTCAATCGGCAAAACATTTAAAGGAACATACAGAAAACACAAGTTGGAAGCAAGCCAAGATAAGTCAAACTGACATTAAAAAGGAAAAGGGAGGCGAAGCTCCCATAAGTTTACTCGGCGCCAGAAACAGCCGATACAGACAAATAAAGTTTCGAGCCAGACAAAGATGAACAAATACGCCTGGCATCCCAGGGTTATAGCTAAACAGCGGGGCCCTTGCCGTGCGGAGCTCCCTGGCTGGCGGCTGTCTCAGGAGGCGGAGGAGGCGCGGCGTTCGATCCGGTTCCGGCATCGCCTCTAGCCGGTTGCGTCGAGGCTTCCGCATCCAGAGTGCTGGCGGACTCCCAGTCGGTGAGCACCTCGTCGGGGTCCACGTAGTCAGCAATCTTAATGGCGGAGGCCCGGAGCTCCGGATGGGCCTGGCAGATGGCGGCAAGGTCGGCGCCGGCGCGGAAACCCCCGTCGATCTTCTCGACGCGGGCATCCTTGTACCACGAGAGCATGAGGGCCAAGGCCATCTCCGCTCCGGCTCGTGCCGCCAAGTCTCGTAGCCGGTCAATTCTAGCCGGCACCTCTCCCACCTTGGTGGCTAGATGTGCCATCGTCTTCGGGATCGGAGCGTCCGGCCACACGAAGGAGAAGATGGCCTGCGCCGCCTGACGAAGCTTGGCAGCTTCCTTGCCAAGAAGGACGACCAGCTCCTGGGCTGTCGGCTATTCTTCCGCCCAATTCTCCTACAGCCGGTTGTAGACCAGCAGGTCTACGCCGGGATAAAATGCTATCAGAAAAAAGAATGTCAGATCCGGCTACCGGATCCAGAAAGACGAGGGAAGACGGAAAAGGAACTTACCCTTGGTCGTGTGCCCGACCTGCATCAGCACTTCCACCAGGGCCTTCTCCTTCATCATCAGCCGTTTAACTTCCTTCTCCTGGTCCTTGTTCTGGGCCTTGAGAAGGTTGAAGGCTTCAGTCCGGCTGGCGAGCGAGTCATCGTGCTCCTCGACGGTGGCCTCCAGAGCATCCACCTTGGCGTTCTAGTCCTTGTTCTGCAACTGCAGCGTGGAGTTGGACTTGCTCAGCCGGTCGTTCGCCTTCTTCAGGCGATCGATCTCCCGCTGAGCGCACACCAGGATAGCTGCGACAAACCAGCTATCAGCAAAAAAAAGGATGATTCCGGATAAAGCGAACTTACTATGCGAGGTACCATTGGCAGCAGCAAGTTTCTTCTCCAAGGACCGCTTGCTGCCAGCTGCGGCCTCGAGCAGCCGGATCTCCTTCGCCGCCAGCTCAAGGGTGGCGGCGAGATCCTTCGCATTGATGGCCAGCGACTCCTTCGCCGCGACCACCGTCATCCTCCACTCCTCCGCAAGCTCGTCCTCGGAGTTGTCGTCGCCGACAACCACGAGTTCCTTGCCGGTGGCTGCCCTCCGCGTCCCCGCAGAAGAGCCGTCCCTGCTCTGCGAGGTCGCCACAACCGTTTCCTGCTAGACCACCATGGCTGGCTGAGGGCCCACCGCTCTGGCTGGCGTAGCCGGTTCAGCTCGAGGCGGTGGCGGGGGCGGTGCCTCAGAAGAAGGAGGGGCGGAGGCAAATGCGGGCGGCGCGCGGGTGGGCGACCCAGTCGGCGCCCGCGCCGGGCTCGTGGCCCCAAAAGAGACCAGCGTACTAAGCGGCAAGAATAAAAAAGCAAGAACCAAATGAGCTAAATATAGACAAGGAAATGCAAAAGGAGCAGAAGATAGTGAAAGCACTTGGAAGCGGACTTACCCCTGCAACACCGGGGGCGGCCCTTTCTTCCGGCCAAGACGACTCAGCAGAAGGGCGCTGGTCCGGCTCCACTTGGGGGCCGACTCCTCCGTGGTGGGCCGGCTGGCGCTGGAACGGCTGGAGCCACTCCCGCCAGCGCCGGACCGCCTGGAGACGCCATCTGTTGCACGGTGCCGTGACGGCTCGGGAGCCGCCGCGGTTTCCTCCTCCTCATCGACCTCTGCGTGAGGATCAGCGGTCGGCTCGTCATTCCGACTGGGGCAGATGTCGCCATCCCCGTTAGACTCCTCGCCAGACCGACGAGCACGTGGCTTGGGCAGGTCGGGCGTGAAGGTCTGAAGAGGGGTCTCGCCCTCCTCGCGAAGAATGCAGGGGAAGATCTACCAAGAATAAAAGATTAGTCGGATAAAAAGGCAAGAAATACAAAGAGAATTCCGGCTAGAAGGACTTCCCGGGGCGCGCAGTTGTCGCAGCAGTAAGGGGCCAGCCTGAACTTCTAGCCTTCCGGCAGCCGCTCCTTGGTGATGGTCCACACCCACTCCTTCAAATTATGGTAGCGGGGGTCACGGCGAGACAGCCGGGTCAGGTCCAGCCGACCAGAGTAGAAGCACATCTTGTGTGCTCGCTGCTGCAGCGGCATCATCACCCTGGACATCCAGCTGAAGGTGATGTCCAGGCCGGTTAGGCCGGTGGTGACAAGGGCGCGCATGCGTTGCAGCATCGCATCCGACTCCGTATTCTCGCCATAGAACTTCAAGTCCCACTTCTGCTGGCTAGACTCAACGTCCTGGAACGCCGGAAGGTTGATCCGGTCCACGACGGTGAGGTTGTGGACGTAGAAGTATGACTTCTGCCACAGCTGTACCGTGTTGTGCAGCCGGAACTTGGGGTAGCCCGTCTGCGTGCGGGAGTAGATGGAGGCGCCGCCACAGGTGACCAGCGGCCCCTTCGTGAACTGGACCTGCGGCCGGACTCGGAAGAGCCGGCAGAAGAACCTGAGATCCGGCTGGATCCCGAGGTAGCCTTCGCAGAAGGCTACAAAGTGCGCCATCGTCCCGATGGCGTTGGCGCCCATATGGTGGAGGCGGAGGTTGAAGAAAGCAAGGACGGTGAGGAAGAACGGGTGCACTGGCCGCGTGAAACCACGGGCCAGGTGCGAGAGGAAGACGACCCGCTCCCCCTCCGCCGGCTGCGGCGACACCTCCCCTGCCGGCGCAAGCCGCACCTCCACCTCCTCCTCCTACGGCAGGACGCGGGTCACTCGGTACTTCTGGATGTGCTCCTCCGTGACCAAGGACCGCACCATGCTCCACGCTCGGCGGCCATTTCCGGTTCACTAGGGGGTGCGGCGGCGGAAGAAAGACGGTGGCCCGTACCGACGACGATGTCAAACGGGCGGCGTGGCGGGCTACAACAATGACGATGAAGCGAGGCGATGTGAGGAGAACAAGGCCGCAAGGGAGAAGAAAGGCCCGGAAGGGCAACCACTCGCGGTGCCACGCGGCACCCATCGAAGAGCACCCCACCCCAACCACCGCTCCAGATCCCGTGTGTAGACGTGGAGCGCGCAGAAGATCCCGGAGCGAGAACCGAAGAGCCAGGCAGTAGTTTCCCAAGGCGACGTGCGACGATACGTTTCACTGCCCGCCACAGAGTAATGATGGCGCATGCGCGCATGGCCGGCGTCAGCACTGACGTCACGGGTAGCACAACCGCCAAACCTAGCAGGCCAGAAAAGTTCAAAATGATGAGGAGCGCGCGCACATTTCACCCAAGGGCGAAATCCACACGCGCTCGGGGGCTAGTGTCGGGGGGATGACCTCCGGATACCCCAACCAGACAAGAACTATGGTAGTTGGATCGCGTCCGGCTGGCTAAGCGCAGCCGGACAAGGCAGGTCAAGCCGGCTATCGTGAGGTAGCCTGAACGGCCAGAAGCAGCCAGCTATAGCAACGTAGACAGAACCAATCAGGAGGACAGGGTGACGTGCGGCACAATGTGCAGTACGCCCTGGTACAACGACAAGAGTGGCAACTACTCGGCTATACCGAAGACTTCGCAGGGTGACGCGGGAGCAGTGGCCCGATGCCTACGACAGGCTTGCACAGTGTTCACTGTGCCCACGACGATTATACTACTCGTACTCTGATGGGACAGAGTGGTACCGGATACTGTAGATGACCAGCCGGTCGTGTTTGGATCTATAAAGAAATAGACATGGATGTTTCAAATCTATGAAATAGTCGACATGTCGGAAAGAGTTTACGACAATGTTCAAGGAATTGACTATGATAAGATTTGATCTTTCATAGTGATATTTAGTCTGGACGGATTAATGTAGCAACTACTACATATATTTTGGTATATGGTAGTTGAACAAACAAAACAAGTTCTTCTAATAGAATGGTTACCTAGGACGTGTACATGACACGATCCAAAGGGTTTTGTTAATTCAAAGGATGCTAAAAGAGTATGCAAAACTTCAATGGTTGAAGTAAGCATAGCGAAGTTGGAATCTTCACCATGATGAAACTGTTAAAAGAGTTTAAATTCATCGGAGATGATGAAGATGCTTGCATTTGCAAGAAATTAAGTGGGAGCGCTGAGACATATTTCTAATACATTATGTAGAGGACATATTGTTGATTGGAAATGATGTATCTTATATTGACACAGGTTAAGAATTTCATTTTGATGAAAGACTTAGGCATAACCCAAGAATTCGGCATCAATGTCTATATGGATAGATTGAGGTGCTAATATGGTTTTGCCAAATGTACATAGATAAAATGTTGAATGAGTTCAATATGTAAACAACAAGAAAGGTTCTTGATGCACGAAAAGGACTGAATCAAGATTCAAGTGTGTTGACACGAGATTCAAGTGTTTTGACACTTGGTGAAATAGCAAGAGTATTTTGATCAATCATTCTTTAAGATGTACACATCCAGATATGTCCTATGCTCTAAATGTTATGAGCATATACCAGAATGATTCATAAGATGATCATTGGACAATAGTAAAGATATTCTTATGAGCTTTGGAAGAACTAAGAATATATCATGTATAAGTGACAAATAGTTAAAGGTAGTTCATTGTAAAGTGTTACATTGATACTAGTTTTGTCACAGGATACAAATTAAGTTTATCTCAATTTAAACTATGGGTAGCACAATGTAATGAAAGGAAGTTCCATAACGGATTTGGTTGAGTACCAAAGTTAAAACATTGTGACAGATACTACAACAAAAGGCTAAGTATATAAACTGCTATAGTAGCAGCAAAGGAGGGCATTTGTGTTAAGTAGTTTGTTATCAAACTAGGTGTGGTTCATAGCGGGATAATACTATGAAGATACATTGTATGACAATTGTATCAACATGATTTAATCCCGAGGAACTAAAGGTCTCACCAAAGGACCAAATTTATACAATGCCATCTCATTAGAGAATGAGTAATGCGTAGAGACGCAAGGACATGCAAATACACACGGACCTGGAAGTGTCAGATCCGAAGATTATGTTTACCACTAGCAATAGTGTCTATACAACACCAGAAAGCCATAGGTGTTGAATGCACAAGTTTTTAACTAGATTATTGACTCTAGTCCAAGTGGGAGACTGTTGGAGATATGCCCAAGATGCAATAATAAAGTGGTTATCATTATATCTTTATGTTTATGATAAATGTTTACATCCCATGCTATAATTGTATTATTAGGAAACACTAATACATGTGTGTTTTGTAAACATAAAAGAGTCCCTAGTAAGCCTCTTGTTAAACTAGCTTGTTGATTAATGGATGATCATGGTTTCCTGATCATGGATATTGCATGTCGTTAATAACAAGGTTATATCATTAGGAGAATGATGTGATGGACACACACCCATAGTAAGCGTAGCATAAGATCAAGTCATTAAGTTCGTATTGCTGAAAGCTTTTAAATGCATAGTAACCTAATCCTTCGACCATGAGGTTGTGTTAATCACCATCACCGGATGGGTACTTTGATGACATCAAACACCGCTTCGTAACTGGGTGGTCATAAAGGTGTCATTGGGTATTCTGAAAGTATCTGTTGAAGCGCATGGACCAAGATTGGGATTTGTCCATCCATATGACGGATAGATATGCTCTGGGCCCTCTCGGTGGAATGTCATCTAGTTATCTTGCAAGCATGTGACTGGATCACAAGGGATGACATATCACGGAACGAGTAAAGAGTACTTATCAGTAACGAGGTAGAACTAGGTATGGAGATGCCGACGATCAAACCTCGGATAAGTATAGTATCGCGTGACAAAGGGAATTGGTTTCGTATGTAAATGGTTCAATCGATCACGAAGTCATCGTTGAGTATGTGGGAGCCATTATGGATCTCCAGGTCCCGCTGATGGTTATTGATAGGAGATGTGTCTCTATCATGTCTACATATTCACGAACCGTAGGGTGACACACTTAAGGTTCGAAGTTGTTTTAAGTAGATATGGAATGTGCGTTGGAGACCGAATATTGTTCGGAGTCTCGGATTGGATTCGGGACATCACGAGGAGATCCGGAGAATAAGATTCATATATTGGGGATCATTTTCTGAGTTAGGAAATGTTCCGGAGTATTTGTATAAGGGTTCTAGAAGGTTTCGGAATGTTCCGGAAGGTTCTGGAAGGTTTCTTGGAGTTTGCTTGAAAACCAAGGAAGGGATCAAGGAGTCCTGGTGGGTCAAGACTAGGAGTCGTGGGGGAGGAGGAATCCTCCCCCCACTCCCAATCCGCCGGCCTAGAGGAAGGGGAGTCCTACAAGGACTCCCCCTCCCATGGCGCCTCACCCCCCTTAAATAGAGGGGCAGGGGCGCCCCCTCCACCCAGGCTCCCATAACACCCAATCTCTGCCGCCTCTCTCCTCCACCTTTCTTCTGCACAGGCATAGGCGAAGCCCTGCGGAATTCTCTACTCCAACACCACCACCACGCCGTCGTGCTGTTGGGATTTCGTGGAGAAGATCTACTACCTCCGCTGCTCGCTGGAACGGGGAGAGGAAGGTCTGCTTCGACTCCGCACGTGTGACCAACTGCGGAAGCGCTGCCGAAACGCGGCGCCAGAAGGATCGTCAACCTGACCGACTGCGGAAGCGCTGCTGGAACGCGACGCCGGAAGGATCGTCCACACGATCTTGAGATCGGCAAGTGATCGACTACATCAACCACGAGATCTAATCTCGTTAACGCTTTCGGATCTACAAGGGTTAGTTCCTATCTATCTCGTTGCACATGTCTAATAGATTAGATCTTGGCTTTTATCTAGATTAGATCTGGGCTTTGTTCGTTCTTGCGGTAGAAATTTTTTGTTTTCCATGCTACGAACCCAACACAGTACACCCCAGATCTAGCCCAGCTCCCTGTCGCCCTTTTCATTTTCTTTTAAGATTACAGATCCAATATTATACCAGTTAATTTAAATCCATTTGAAAATCTAAACAAGATCCAAATGCTGGGATCTAAAATTCTGGGAGTCCTCTGATGCTTTCTTAAGCAATGCAGAGCTGTCCCTCTGCCAAAAATAAATTCCATTAATTATTGGCATCATATACACTACAAGTGTACCTTTTACACTAAATATATTCCTCTGTGAGCTAGCCTTACAAAATTGAGTTGGACCAAAGATCTATTGGAAGGCATTTGATATACCTATCATCTAGCACAGGTCCGATGCCAAGGTGAACAGTATTGTGTCAATTGGAAAAATAACAAGATCAGTCTTTATCTGTCTTAGGAAAATTCTCCAGGTCAAACTAAATGTGGTATTAACCTGATTCCACCTCCCAGTACATCCTAGTATCAATATCTATCAAACTCCAGCAGCTCAGATTTTATTGAGCTCTAGTTGAAATTTAGTGATTTAAATACTTCTGTAAGTGGTATTTTCACTAAATAAATCACTCCAGGAGTTTTCCAACTCCAAAAAGAATGAATCCAATTCCTACAGAAGGTTATCCCAAATACCTACCACATTCCCTTGGAATCAGCTTCAGAGCTTCTGTAGAATTAATCAGGTGAAAAAGAGAAAAACCATACAGAACATTTTGGGAATTTCCTGAGGGCATTCTGGTAATTCTTTTGACAGGATTCCAACTCTATGTCATTCAGTACATCAAACTCTACCTAACCACCAAAGGAAATAATATTTGGACCTCCAGATAAATTCTGGTGAATTATTTCCTCAAACTAGAGTTTATTCCACTATAAAAAGCATATTTAAATCCAGGAAATTGATAATCTAGTGAAACCACTTGTGATGGTTTTATTTTATCAAGACCTATCTGAGGATATCATTATTGCACATTGGTATCCTACATACCTCAGAACCACACTCCAACTTCATGGTATTTAGCCTTGACAATCATCCTCCAAGGGAAAAACCCCTCGATGGCAATCTTGTAATTCCCCTCCTAGTATCCCACTCCTCCATACTCTACCAAGTTCAGTAGTACTCCTTATGTTTGTTGCTGTATGGTTTAGTGCATGATTGCCTTGTATTGATTGTGGTATTGTCTATTTGCATGTTTACTCGATGATGGCGATATTGTGAGTGTTTGACGACAAGAAGGAAGGGACTTCTTATTATTATTTATTGGGTATTCTGGGTTATCACAGGAAGTCCAGGGACATACTGCTGACCACAGGCAAGCCACCCTTTTTCTTGAATTCTGATACTTGTCCTACTCTTTTTACTACCTGTTTTGTATCCTCTTTATGAATTGCATTATTTATCTGCATGTCTTGTTTTATAAAAACTGCGTGAATAACTTGGCTCCTCCAAGTTATGACTTTGTGCCCCTCGTGCCACCACCCTGCTGTACCTACAATTTTATCCCTTTAGACTGAGAGTATGATGGTTCGCATCCTACCTCCTTGGAAACCCGGCTTTGAGAAAATAATTTGTTTTGGGATCTACCTACTACAAATGTTTCCAAAACTATTTAGTGAAAACCCTTGGGAAGAGCCATCATTCCAACAGGATGTTTTACCACAAGAAATGGTGATGTTGAGAAATGAGAAAGTGAAGGGATGTTCTATGCCGTTACCGGAACAATTTTATCAGTGCAACCACATTACCCCAGGTGTTGGGGCTTAGCTCATAGTTTGTCTTCATTAGCCTAGGCAGCTTGTACCATGCTTACAGGGAGGAATCCCTTAAATCCGGGCAGGCACTAACAGATCCAGGATCTGGAGCCTGTAGCTTGCTTCGGCAAGAGTGAGCCTGTGTTGGCAGGAGTGCCGGTGCAACAATTGGGTCTCCCGTAGACGGTATGACTGAGGCGGTACGTAAGGAAGTGGAGTCACCAAGTTAAGGTATACGCCAAGTTGCAGCTTGGGTATACGCGTGTACGGAAGGCAGGACTATGGCTGGGAGCCACATACTCGTTGCCGGGGAGAACAAACCCAAAAGGAAAAGCACGCCTTTGCTAGGGTCGACAAGCGAAAGGTTAGGTTTAATTATTCGGACCCCCATCTACAGTGTGTAGTGGGCCGTGATTGTATCCCGGTGGATGTATTGATTCTTGTGGGGAAAGTGCGCAAACTCTGCAGAGTATAATCTATTCGAATAGCCGTGTCCACGGTCAAGGACGGTTGTAAAGGTGTTGTCTAGGAGAACCCAAACAGTGTTTTTTTGGAGAAACAGATGAAAGTATGAAGGTTCCAGGGGAACCTGAGCTCGAAAGTTTTGGTTTTGACCAAAGGCGGTCAAAGATGTTTAAAAAGGATTTTTGGCTCCAAAACTATTTTCAATAAGGTTTTTCAACAAAGATATGGAGATGTCTTGATTTATAAAACAAAGGCATGTTTCAAAACTCTTTTTCAACAAAGATATGGAGATGCCATATCTACAAGAGAAAAACTCGGCTTTGAAAACAACCCTAGATAGACCTATCTCGCCATAGCCAGAATTGCGTTTCCTTGCTTTACTTATCTCGGTGGTTTGCGAGTACATTCAATGTACTCACGGCTTTGTCCCTGGCTATTTACTTGTCCAGACTTTCAGAGGTTCGACATCAGAAGGTTGAGGTGACGTCCAGCGAGCTAGGCCGTCTTCCCACTCAGTTGCCTATAGGTTGAGGCACAAATGGGGCTCTGCGCGTGATGATGTTCCGCTGCTAAAGATGATTTAGCCATAACGACATTTATGTAAGTCGTGTAATTTCGTTATGTTTTGGATGTTGTAATGATACTGGTCGATTATGTTCCACGGCTCACTGATCATGGGAACGTGGATATATGCATAACAGGGATTTCTCGGATGGTAAATCCGGGGGAGCCCACATCATCTTCCTCAGTCTTGTTTATCATATTCAGATAGACTATTGTATCTTCTAGACTGCAGTAGGTTATCTGTTAAATCATATGTTTAGTTTAATTTCTATTATTCTGCCTGTATTTTATCTACCTTTTATTATGGTTAAATCTCTTGGGAAATTGCTGATTTACTAAACAATCCAAAAACCTTATTATAGGCAATTTGGTCCAAGTGGTTTTGTTGATTCTGTTAAGCCACCTATCTTTGAGGGTATGCACTATAAGAGATGGCGCGTGAGAGCAGTTTTCTGGTTTGATGCTACTCTTGGCAAACCTGAGGGAGAGCTTACTCCTGCTCAGGAATAAGTTTTTTGAAAAACTGATACCCTGTTCAAGGCTGCTTTGCTGTCTATTCTTGGGTAGAACATTGTTGAACCCTATATGTCATTTGATAATGGCAAGGATATGTGCGCTGAGCTCGAGGCCAAGTTTGGGGTCTCAGACACTGGCAGTGAACTATATGTCATGGAGCAACTCTATGACTACAAGATGACTGGTGAGCTATCCATGGTTGAGCAGGCTCATGAAATATTGTCACTGGCCAAGGATCTTGAGCACTTCCCTTGTGTGTTACCGGACAAGTTCATTGCCGGGGGCATTATTGCCAAGCTTCCCCCTTTGTGGAGGAACTTTGCTACTTCCCTAAAACACAAGAGAGAAGAGTTTTCTGTATCGGATCTCATTGGAACTCTTTATGTGGAAGAGAAAGCGCGAGCAAAAGACACACGTGCTCGAGGTGCTGAGGGAGGTTCAAGTGCCAACCTGGTACAGAAAAAGAACTTCCAGTCCCACAAGTTCAAGAACAAGGGAAAGTTTGAT
Source organism: Avena eriantha (assembly GCA_910589775.1). Classification (NCBI taxonomy): domain Eukaryota; kingdom Viridiplantae; phylum Streptophyta; class Magnoliopsida; order Poales; family Poaceae; genus Avena; species Avena eriantha. Next base: position 95,880 of record CAJUXJ010000025.1, read on the forward strand.
GGAAGAGGAAATTTCGATGGGAAGAACAACGCCTCATAGTTTACCAGTTTCAAGAAGACTGGTAAGCAGAAAGGTGTTTGTCATGTGTGCGGTGATCCAGATCATTGGGCTCCTGCTTGCCCCAACCATTTTGACAAGCACCAGCATGGGAAGGGCAACAAGACTGCTAATGTTGTCATGGGCGACGTTGAGATGAAGGATGTTGGGTATGGTACTGTTCTTTCATTATGTCATTCTACTGATTAGTGGATTGATACGGGTGCTAATGTACATGTGTGTCCTGATATTTCCATGTTTTCTTCATATCAGGTTAGAGGGACTCAATCCATGTTGATGGGGAACGACTCGCATGCTTCTGTTCATTGTGTTGGTACGGTCGATCTGAAGTTAACTTCGGGAAAGACCGTGCGCCTGAATAACATGAATCATGTTCCCTCAATAAATAAAAATCTTGTTAGCAGATCTCTTCTGTGTAGAGACGGGTATAAGGTTGTATTCGAGTCCAACAAATTTTTAATCTCTAAGTATGGAACATTTGTTGGTAAAGGTTATGACTGGGGAGGCTTGTTCCGCTTATCTCTATCAGACATTTGTAATAAAATCATTAATCATATTTACACGAATTTGAGTCAAATGTGTGGCATTCTCGTTTGTGTCATATTAATTTAGGTTGTATGACATGGCTAGCCAAAATGAATTTAATCCCTGATTTCAGTATTGTTAAAGGATATAAGTGGCAAGTCTATGTGCAAGCAAAGCAACCTCGAAAGTCACATACGACTACAGAGGTGAGAAACTTAACACTATTTCATGATGTTGATCGATGACTCTACAAGATACAATCATGTTTATCTTCTGAAATCAAAAGATGAGGCTTTGAGTTTCTTCAAAATCTATAAAGCTGAAGCAAAAAACCAACTTGATCGAAAGATTAAGAGACTTAGGTCTGATCATGTGGTGGAGAGTATTTTTCCAACGAGTTTGATTCCTTTTCTGTGGAACATGGTATAAGTCATGAGAGGACTCCTCCCTACTCACCCTGGTCAAATGGGGTAGCCGAGAGAAAGAACTGTACTCTAACAGATTTGGTTAATGCCATGTTAGACACATCGGGTCTCTCCAAGGAATGATGGGGGAGGCACTAATGACTGCGTGTCATGTCCTAAACCGAGTTCCCACAAATAACAAAGAAATTACTCCATTCAAAGAACGGGAAAAGAAAATGTTAAAACTCTCTTACTTACGAACTAGGGGATGTTTGGCAAAGGTTAATGTACCGAGCCCCAATAAGCACAAACTTGGACCAAAAACCATTGATTGTGTTCTTCTGGGCTATGCTTTTCATAGCATTGGTTATAGATTCTTGATAGTAAAGTCTAAAGTTCTTGACATACATTTTGGTACAATCATGGAGTTGACTGATGCGAATTTCTTTGAGGATATCTTTCCTATGAAGGATATACCTAACTCATCAAATCCGGAGATACCTAGTTCATCTAATCAGGAATTTGCTACAATTTGTGAACCTACCATTCTAATTGAACACTCTGGAAGTCCTAAGGAGTATGATAATGAAATTCCTAAAAGAACCAAGAGACAGAGGAATGCAAAGTCTTTTGGTGATGATTTCATTGTGTACCTTATGGATGACACTCCCACTTCCATTTTAGAAGCCTATGCATCTCCTGATGCTGACTACTAGAAGGAAGCGGTCTGTAGTGAGATAGATTGCATCTTAGTTAATGGAACATGGGAGATCATTTATCGCCCTTATGGGTGCAAGCCTGTAGGATGCAAGTGGGTATTCCAGAAAAAGCTTAGGCCTGATGGTACTATTTAGAAGTACAAGGCACGGCTTGTGGCCAAGGGCTACACTCAAAAAGAAGGTAAAGACTTCTTTAACACTTACTCACCTATTGCAAGGTTGACCACTATTCAAGTACTACTTTCATTGACTGTCTTACATGATCTTCTTGTTCATCAAATGGACATTAAGATAGCTTTCCAAAATGGAGAGTTGGATGAGGAAATTTACATGGATCAGCCAGATGGTTTTGTGGTAAGTGGTCAAGAAGGAAAGGTATGCAAGTTTTTGAAGTCTTTATATGGCCTAAAACAAGCTCCTACGTAGTGGCGTGAGAAGTTTGAAAGAACTTTAACTGCTGCAGGCTTTGTTGTAAATTAAGCTGACAAATGTGTGTACCATCGCCATGGTGGGGGCGAAGGAGTCATCCTTTGTTTGTATGTTGATGACATACTGATTTTCGGAACCAATCTTAATGCAATTAAGGAGGTTAAGGATTTCTAATCTCAATCTTTTGAGATGAAGGATCTAGGAGTAGCTGATGTTATCCTGAATATCAAGCTATTGAGAGATGATGACGGTGGGATTACGTTGCTTCAGTCTCACTCTGTGGAAAAGGTGTTGAGTCGCTTCGGGTATAGCGACAACAAGTCTTCTCCTACACCGTATGATCCTAGTGTGTTGCTTCGAAAGAATCGAGGAAATGCTAGAGACCATCTGAGATACTCTCAAATTATTGGCTCACTTATGTATTTAGCTAGCACCACGAGGCTGGACATCGCTTTTGCTGTAAGTAAACTCTGTCAATTTGTTTAAAATCTAGGAGATGATCACTAGGATGCTCTTGAGAGAGTTATTCTCTATTTAAAAGGCACTACGAGCTATGGCATTCACTATACTGGGTATCTGAGGGTACTAGGGGGATATAGTGATTCAAACTGGATATGTGATACTAACGAGATAAAGGCCACAAGTGGATATGTATTCACACTTGGTGGTGGCACTATTTCTTGGAAGTATTGCAAGCAGACTATCTTAAAAAGGTCAACTATGGAAGTAGAACTCACAGCATTAGACACAACCACTATTGAAGCAGAGTGAGTTCTTGAACTCTTGATGAACTTACCTGTGGTTGAAAAACCAATACCCGCAATCCTTATGAACTACGATAATCAAACTATGATTTTCAAAGTAAACAGTTCTAAGGATAATATGAAGTCATCAAGACATGTGAAGAGGAGACTAAAATCTGTCAGGACAATGAGAAACTCCGGAGTTATTGCATTGGATTATATCCAAAGATCTAAAAACTTGGCAGATCCCTTCACAAAGGGTCTATCACGCAACGTGATAGAAAATCCATCGAAGGAGATGGGTATGAGACCCAAATATGAGTTTTCCATAGTGGTAAACCACTCTAAGTGATCGGAGATGCCGTGAATTAGAATTGGGATACAAGTTGTTGGTTAACTAAGAGGAGAGTATCCCTACTTTAATAAACACCACTCCATGAAGATGCAATACTTTCCTATTCTGCACGGCAGGTTGATTTATTATCTTAATGTGTTATAAGTGGCTTATCTTCAGGAGAGATGTTTTCCTGCAGAACATCTTTTGAAGAACACACCTATATGATTCTGACTGTTAAACGTTGCAGTCTATTAGAGTAGGGTGCTCTTTAATAAACCCATGAAAGTCCATGGAGTAAGACACATAAGCTCCACCCGCGGGGAAGTCCCACGGTAGCCTAGTATCGATCAAGACTTCCTATGGAGCTAGGTTCGCAGCAAACTTGCAGTTCAAGGCATAGTCCATTGTACAAGTTGTAGCCTAGTATAACATAAAGATCTGCATGGAAGTTCAACTTAATAGTCTCCACTACAGTATCGGTATATAAACAATGTTTTGGAACCAAAGGAAAACTTCATGTACCTCTGGGATCTGGTGGGGGATTGTTGGAATTTTTCCTAAATGGCCCAGCCCATATTTCAATTTAATAATTCCTGAAATCCTAGAGGCCCATGTGGCCCATTCATGCATGGTAAGAGGTGGTACAAATGTTTAGTCCCACATTGCTAGTTGAAGGAAGATTTCACCACCTTATAAGGAGGGTTTTCCACCACTTGGTAAAAGAATGAGAAGGAGAGAGACATACATGCGCGCCCCTCCTCCTCTAGCGCCCACCCCGCCACGCCTCGCCTCGCCACGACGCGCGCGTGTGCCATGGGTTACGGGAATGCCTTGATCCAAGAGATTCTCTTTAGTTTTGCCACACATGAATGGATAATAATCTGAACAGTCTGTGTGAGTACTTAGTGGAGATTTAATTCGAGCTTAGTGGAGGTTGTTCGGCTTCGGTCGATGCCTGTTCGTTTCCTCTCCCAACGTCGACTGTTTGCCGACCTACCCATGCCTATAAGAGGTCTCTCCTCTCCTCAAACACACCAACACACACCCTTGTGCCTCCCGTTCCAGAGCACTGTGCTACCTAGATGTTCGCCATCCCGTCTTGCAACATGCACCGTGAGCCAGGACAGTAGGCCTCCAAGACCCCGCTGTTTTGAGTCCTGCACGAGAGAAGGGCGATAAGGTTTTGGGGGAGTGCTACCAACGGGACTACTGGCTTCATCACAGACTCCTTAACGGTTAGTGACTACGCCGACGTCTTCCCCAACGATGATTTGTTCCCTGACATCAACAACCTCTTCCTCGACAACATGGCTAACGACGGTGCCAACGCAAATGCCAACACCGGTGGTTCCTCTGTTGTGATGTATATCATCTTCCTCAGTCTTGTTTATCATATTAAGATAGACTATCGTATCTTCTAGTCTGCAGTAGGTTATCTGCTAAATCATATGCATAGTTTATTTTGTATTATTCTGCATGTTTTTATCTACCTTTTATTATGGTTAAATCTCTTGGAAAATTGCTCGTTTACTCAACCCCATCTAGTTCATAATGTCAACATTTATTTTCTCAACTTGCTTATTAATGTTGAACAAAAATATGCACAAGCAAAGGATACAAATTAATAGGCATAAGATATACCATGTTTCATATAAAGTACTTAAGCTGAAGAACTAGACACAACATGAATTTCAGCTTTTGTTTTTATCTCCCCTTTTCTTTTATTCCATGGCATTCCTTTTTTTCAGTTTTGATATCATCACAGTAGAGTTTATTTTCAGTAGATGATCATAAAAATTTATGACAATGGTGGTGGTGGTCTTTTTAATGCAAACAAAAATAAAATGACAAAACATACGCTCCAAGTTTCTACGATAGTTATATGTTACTCAAAAAACAAAGTTTACAGGTTTGCAAACCGAGAGTTGAGTTGGTCCAGTGGGGTGCCTTGGGAATCCCCAAGCTTATGGTTTTCACCATCCTTGGATTGCTCTTGGTGTGGTGTTCCTCTATTCCCTATTGATACATTGCAAATGTATCTATAATTTTTGATGTTCCATGCTTGGTTTTATCCACTTTCTTGTGTTTTGTTCCAACTTTGGAGTACTTTTATTATGATTTCTTGGACTAACCTATTAACAAGAGCCACTGTGCCAGCTGCCTGTTTTCTGTTGTTCTTGGTTCCAGGAAAGTCAGAAAATGAATATTCTCGGAATTGGACGGGACAAAAGCCAAAGTGCCTATTTTCCCGGAAAGGAACAAGTGCCAGAATATGAGACGGAGAAGGGCTGGGGGCCGTCCACACCACCTCGCCGCACGGCCAGGCCTGGCCCGTGCCAGGCGGTGGTCTGGCCGACCCCAGCACCCCCTCAGCCTCTCCTTCCGCCTATAAGTTGCCCTTGGGACAAAAACCCTAGGTATCCGATCAAAAATCCACGAAAGAGTATGTAGCCGCCGTCATCTCCATCCCTAGATTGGGGGATCTGAAGCTCTTCCCGACACCCTGCCGGAGATGGGAATTCACCCTGGAGGCCTTCTTCATCACCATGCAAGCCTCCGGTGTGATGCGTGAGTAGTTCATCCTTGGACTACGGATCCATGTAGTAGCTTGATGGTTGGTTTCTCCTCCTTTGTGCTTTCATGTATAGATCTTGTGAGCTCTGTTCATGATCAAGATCATCTATTTGTAATCCATACATGTTGTGTTTGCGGGGATCCGATGGATATTGATATGCTATTTCAGATTGATTATTGATTCTATCATGTCTTTGTTATTTGAGATCTTGCATGCTTTCCGTTGTTAGTAGCTATCTTGGCCAAGTAGATGCTAGCAACTCCAAGAGTTAGTATTTATGCTCGATAGTGGGTTCATGCCTCTGGTAATCTGGGGAAGTGACAGATATCTCTAAGGTACTAGATGTGCTGTTGATACTAGGGAGAAAACAACGATCCTTTGTTCATAGAACAATTGTATTGTTTACTTTACACGCAGTTCATAAAGCAATAATCTGTTGCTTGCAACTTAATACTGGAGGGGGTTTGGATGATAACCTGAAGGTGGATTATTAGTCATAGATGCAGTTGGATGGCGGTCTATGTATTATGTTGTAATGCCCAATCAAGTCTCAAAGGAGTCGAGATGATTAGTATATGCATGTATTGCTTTCTCGGTGTTTGTCAATTGCCCCGACGTAATTTTTTCACCCAGCATGTTATCTATCTTAAGGAGAGCCACCTCTAGTGAACTATGGATCCCGGTCCTTTTACTTTACATACAATCTACAACTGTTTACTGCTTTGTGTTTACTTTCTACAAACTTTTACTTCTTTCCATTCGATACGTTTAATCCTTTGTTTTCCGCAAAACACGGTGAGATTGACAACCTCATCGCAAGTTGGGGAGAAAGTTCTGTGGTTGTGTTGTGCAGGTCTCCACGTTGCTACTAGCACCGGTAGTGCGCCCTGCCAAAGCTCAGCTAGTAACACCTTTGGGGTGTTTCCTTGCTCCTACTTGTTCGATTAAAACTTGGTTTCATAATTGAGGGAAAACTTTCTGATGTTCTCACCATACCTTCCTCTTGGGGTTCCCAACGAGCTCTATGTCGATCGTCGAGTGCATCACCTGTCAAAAAACATCAACACAAAACTTTTTCACCCATCTCTTTTGTGAGAGGTGACATTAGTGGCACAAGAATATAATAGTTGTTGCATATATATCAAAGAAAAAATTCTTCCTAAATGCTACATCAAGAATATAATATTCCTACATATCCCTAGAATATAATATGACTCATACAAATCATCCTAGGACACTTGGCAATGCTTAAAACAAAACATGGCAGAATCTGTCCAGATTTTCAGCAACAGCAAAACGATTTTTTTTGCCCACTTAGACATGTCATGAATTTTAGATAATTTTGTGCATACATAGGATGAAAAGTTGTAAATTATGTATGAATTTGAGGCTATCGGAGTTACATAAAAATCATAAAATTCAAGCACTAAAAACTGTTCTATAGAAATTTGCTAATCCATATGTTTAGCAACTTTTAAAACATCCAAAATGGGTTCCACTTGGTACTTTATTAATAACTACAGAAAGAATACCAAAACAAAACTCTCTTTCCATAGTAATAGTTCAAAACAAAAATCCAAAAGAAAGTAACCGGGTTGCCACCTACAAACGCTTTCTTTATAGCCATATAGCTAGGCTTTACCTACTTGGTTTAGGTGATGTGGAACTCATGGGATAGCTTGTGCTTAATACCTACCTCCTTCTTCCTTGGAAAGTGTTCGATGCATTTGTTGTGAGGAAATTGAAAGTTCACATTTCCTTCTTTTGTATCAATGACTTCACCTGTGGTTCTCAAAAAAGGTCTACATGTGGTGTTGCTCCCCATGTCCATGACAATAAACTCAATAGGTACAAATGTCATATGTAATTCAACCATAATATCTTGAACTTTTCCTACTAGAGCATGTTTATTTGAATCATCAGCAAGTAAAATATCTATTGAGCATCTTTCTATAGGTTTCAATTCAAGTAACCCATATAGCTCTTTAGATAATACCGAGACACTAGATCCTAAATCTAGAATAACATGATGTGTCTCTTTTCCAATAGTGATTAATACCTTGGGGATCCATACATCCCCAAGCTTACGTGGTATCATAGCTTCTCTATTGTATCTTCCAGTCTTTTCTTTTATAACATAATTTGCTATGTAGGAACCAAATCCTTCTTGATGACCATTACAGGATGGATCATTGGAAAAAAATGCAATAAATGAATGAGTTCATGCAAGCTACACTTATCAAGATCAAGTAGAGGTTCTTTTGTTTCACTTAGCATTTTGACTTCTTCTACTTGTCTATCTATTTTATATAAATTTTAGATTTCATGTCTATCATCAAATACATCTTCTAGTACTTTAACTTTTTCAAGTCTTCCTTTGACTTCTAATTTTAAGAGTAGGCCATCCGACAATATATAAGTATTGTTGGCAGTTATATTTATGAAGGAACCTCCACTTTATTTATCTAAATAAGCCATTTAACTTTTAGTTAGCCCTCTATAGGAAATGTGTATTAACATCCACTATGATGTATCCTTCTTGCAATTCCCCAGCAATGGTGCCAGAAAATAGTCTTGATGGTAACAAAGGCTGCCACTTTTTGTTGGGCCTCCAAGTGCAGAGTGTTGTAGTAAGATTCTTTTCCCCCACAAGGGTGACTCGAGGTTTTATATCGAACTCTTGGGGAATTGGCTATGGAGGATGTTTTTCTTCTCCTCTTCAAGCAACATGTAAAGTATAATAATTTGTCTTGTGTCCCCAACTCCACCAAGTGGTTGTCAAGCACAAGGTTTCATATTAGTAATATGAAATAAAATATAGAACAAACTAAAGTAAATAAAGTAAAGTAATGCAAACTAGATTATATGGAAGATAGTATAGTTGTTTTGGGGTTTTTATGAGTGATTACAAGTAAGGAAAGTATTTTTGTATTTTTTAAATAATAAATTGCAGAAATTATAAAGGATAGATGATGCAATGGAAAGATGTTCCTTATGATAAAAATCAGGCCGAGATTCATGGGTTCACTTGTCTACTCTCTTTTAAGTTGTACTGATCACAAAACAATTCATTAATGATAAAGATTCATGGAACTTCTGTAAGTTCTTGACAAAAGGAATTAATATGGGCATCACATTCTAATATTGAGATGGAATACATCTCTCTCTTATACTCCTCAAGAAAGGAAAATCTCCATGCAATCTTGATTTAAGAACATATCAGAGTATAGCTTTAAGAATATTGTATGATGTTTGAAATACAAAATATGCTACCTTGATTTAACAAGGTCATCACACTATCACGTGGTAATTGTAGCACATGATTTCACTTTACCCCTACCGAGGCCACAAAATAAAGGTAAAAACCAAAGTAGATCTTGAATATGATGTCACAATTCAATCTCTACCCCTATGCTACTCCATCTAACAAACACTTTTCCCCAAATAAGTTCTTGCATACAAGTTGGATCAAAACAAGCAATGAAGAACAAGGTGCATGATATGCATCTATTAAAACATCTTACACAAAATAGATTCCAATCTCAAATGTCAAATCATAGAACAAAAATCCACCACATAGGAATTACAAATATGACCATAATCATGTTGGGAAGTTCATATGGTACTAGATCTATGAAGAACATGCGAGAAATAGATCACTATGGAGTTCAACTCCACAATATTCCTCCCAATTCACTTCTAGAAATGAGCGCATATGTTGCGCTTTGCGAGGGCTTTCTCGGCATTAGGCCGAGTTTGCTTCTCTTCCGGTACTATTTTCATGTCTGGAGAAATTCCATCACTGCCGGTGTTCCTTACATCACCGGCACCATTAGCTTTTCTCTTAGACGAGACCGGGCCTATCCCAAAATCGCTGCCAGTGACTCGGTCAAACAATGGCCAGCCACTTTTTTCTATCACAGGCATATTCTGGCTCCCGGCAAAGCTACTGCTTTGCCGGCTTTTGTCGACGGAGCCGGCACGGACCAGCCTTCCTGGGACGAGCCTGCTCCGGCTCTCACCGATGATCTAATCCTTGAAAAGAGGCGGATCGATTATCTGATCAAGCACAAGGGTCTAAAAGGATCCGACTTGGTCCAGTGCTGGGTCTCACGTCGGATCCAGCCACTGCAATACCACGGGGATAGACTGATGCACTCCATCACGTCTTCTAGAAAAGACTCCCTCTGCATCAGCCCCAAATCCTACACCACCCAAGGCTACATCAGCCAAATCAAGTGGCTGATCAAGGAGCGGATTGAGAGAAGAATTCCGGAGATTTCTCTCGACATGCACACGGCGGACAACCCCGTGGTGCCGGTAAGCTTCCATCAGTACATCTTTTATGTGCTTCGATCTTCGAGTTAAGTTGCAATACTGATGTGTTTTCTTGTTTTCAGCTTGCTGACCTCCCCGAGTTGGAACTTGCTCCGCTCGAAGGATATCCTCCTGAGTTTTCTCAAGAGACAGAAGTAGTCCCACTGCCGGACTTGGCGCTCAAGAAGCAGAAAGCTCCGACAGTCGCAGTTGGCACAAAGGAGGTGCTTGTCGTGAAGAGGTATCTTTCAGTCACAACTTTTCCGCCTTTGTACTTTACTCAAATTTCTTTCCGAGATGTAATGTTTCCGACTTTACTACCTTCTTAGAGCAAAATCAATCATCAAGGGCAAGGGGAAGGGAACTTCTTCGAAGCCCTTACGTCAGACGAAGCTTACCATAGCTTCCCCTGTCGTGGCTCCTCCGACTCCGGCCCCTCAACCTTCTGCAACTCCAGGGATCACTCCTTCTCCAGTAGTTGAAGAAGATCCGGCTCCTCCAACGGAGTCTGCGATCCTTGGGTCGCACATTGACGTCACCGTGGGTGCGTCAGGTCAAGATAAGGGTGAACCCTATCCCTCGGCTGAAGTCTTCACCAAAAACCTCCTCAGCAATCCGGGACTTGCCAAGTTTGTCCTGTCCCCGAAATCTGCAGAGGAGATCCAGCGGCTAGCCAGGCAAGTCCTGGATAAAAGCCATTTATCCCCCGAGGAGGAAGCGCAAGAAGCAGAGGACGTCAAGTTCTCTGACCTTCTCGCTCAAGTCCGCCTTCACGACGAGAGGATCAGGACTGGCGAGCTTCCAACAGCCCTAGTAATCCCTCTTACCCTCGCCGAGAAGGTGGCAGCTGAAGTGAATGCGGGTTTAGACAAACTCACCCACAAGCAATATGTAAGTCAGAATTCCAACTCTTGTTTTTACATTATGTTATATCATATCCTCTAGCCCCCAAGCATGAAGTAGGATATAGAATCCGGGTTTATGCTTTCATTAGGATGCCAAAGAATGAACTAGTGTAGCCCCCAAGGCTCGTGCTGATATTTAGCAAAAAATATTAGCCCGAGTCTTAATTAGCTTTCTGACTTTGGGTATTCTGACTTACAGAAAGTATGTTCCTATAACTAGGAATTATTGACCAATGTCTGTGATAAGCGGAGAGAGATCAAAGCTCTCCGGCTTAAAAATGCTGAGCTCAAGGTAGCCAAGGATGAAGCCGAAGGTAAACATTCCGAGATTCAAACCATGTCTTTTGCTTTTTCAATGTCGAACTTTTCCTGAACATTTTTTTCTTTTTTGACTTACAGCGCTGGTGAAACAATCCATCGCTATGATTGAAGAGGCCGAGAACCTCAAAACCCTGGTGGTGGAGAACAAGGGACTTCGCCAAGAGCTGGATAAGCTCAAGGCGGATCATGAAACGAGCATAGCTCAAGTCCTGGAATCCTCCTCCATGGCCACTGAAGAGCACGATCGCAAGATTGCCGCTCAAGATAAAGTTATCTCGGACCTCAAGAATGAGCTTGGCAGAGAGAAGGACATCTCCCAGGCGCTCCGGGCTGAACTCTAGAGTCTCTGGGAGGAGAAGGCCAAGATTGACGATGTCATTCTCGGTATGTTTCCCCTCCATGACTTATCTTTTCTTCGACTTCTATCAATGTCGGTTTTTTCTTGACTTGTTTTGTGTACAAGTCCTCTGAACTTGACGGACTCTTCCTCGTCCGAGCCCCACACTCACCGGCTTACCCAAGTCGGTGATCTTCTTCATGACTACCGCCAGTCCCTGGAGGACATTGGCGAGTCTCTCAAGATTCCGGACATGCCAAGCATGTCGATTTTCAGGTGCAGGAGAAGGCCAAGGAAATGCCGTAGCTTGTTCGGGACTGGAACATGTCCTACGTGCGGACTGCTGCGCAGAACACTCGCACCATGGTCATGAGCCACCATGTAAACATGGAGATATGGCAAGTGACCAGAGGGTACTGCAAGGTAGACGAAAACGGATAGGAGCAAGACCTTCAAGCCATCATGCACTCCTGCGCCGGATATGGGTGCCACGTAGTTGATCTGACCAGCTACGAGATCCCCTTCTTCACCCACGTAGCTACTCCGCCACCTCCTCCAGAAGAAGCCGAAGAAGTTTCCGACGATGAACGGACCATCTCAGATCCGGACATCTCGGAACGATATCAAGGCGGAGTAACCAGCGAGCCGGCATCTGCTTCATCTCCTCCTGCATCATAGACCACAAATTTATGTATTATTCTGTGAAAGAACATGATGCGTTTGTAAATATTAAGTACTATTTGATTTTGCTAGTGCTAAGCTTTTTTATCTATTCAACACTTTTGTCTTAGATTTTTTTTGTGTGCCTGAAATGTTTACATAAGCACTTGAAATTATCCGTCTCTACTTATCATTTATCTGGCTTTCCGCCGCATCCCTTTCGTGAGCCGGCTAAACCTTCAGCCGGAAACTTTGCCGAGCAACGGAGATCAATTGCTAAACCAGTTTAAACTCGGAAACAAAGCCGGCTTTCAGTACCAACAATTCACTACTCGGAAAATACCCGCATCCAGCAATCAGACAAATAACCCAAGTAAATACTAGAATGTTTAGAGTTATACCCGAAGGTAGCAGTTTTAGAATCGGAAATCTAAACCAGAACGAACATGAGCATAAAGTACTTTCAAGAATTCTGGGATTTTCGACTATGACATGATCATTTAGGAAATAAGATGGTAAAAACTTCTCAGAAAAACTTGAGGCAACCAAAACTTTTATTTCTCACAGAACATGTATATATGTATGATTACAAAGAAGGATAAACTAAGAATAAAAGGGACGTAGCTGAGCAATATTCCACGGTCTGTCTAACTCATCCGGATTGTACTGCCTCCAGCTCTCTTTCTCTTCTTAGTAGCAGGTCTTTCTTTGACTGGCCTCATGTCACTTAAGTAGTATGATCCATTGTGAAATACTCGACTAACTAAAAAGGGCCCTTCCCATACTGGGGAAAGTTTGTGCTTTCTTTGTTGCACAAGGCGGAGAACCAAATCACCTTTATTAAAAGATCTAGTTCGGACTCTCTGGCTATGATACTTGCGTAACTTCTACTGATAGGCTGTAGATCTCATTTCAGCAACGACACGAACTTCTTCGACTAAGTCGAGATCATTTTGTCGAGAAATCTCGGCATCCTCTTCGATATACGCGGCCACTCTAGGAGAAGTATGAATTAAATCGCTAGGAAGGACTGCTTCTACGCCATAGACTAAGAAGAAAGGTGGGTATCCTATTGACCTGTTCGGAGTTGTTCGTAAACTCCAAATTATAGAGGGCAGTTCCTCTGCCCAAGCCCCTGCAGCCAGTCATAGTGGTGCTTCGAGTCTTGGTTTCAGGCCTTGTAGAATTAAACCATTTGCTCTTTCGACTTGTCCATTAGCCTATGGATGTGCGACGGACGCAATGTCAAGCCGGATATTTTGCTCGTCGCGGAATTCAGCCAATTCTCCCATGGAAAAGTTACTTCCGTTGTCCGTGATAATGTAATGCGGATAACCATACCGGATTATAACATCCTCGACAAATATTTTGGCTATTGCTCCATCACAACTATTGACAGGTTTAGCCTTGATCCACTTTGTGAATTTATCCACCATCACTAAGAGGTGAGTGAATCCACTTGGAGCTCGTTTAAAAGGTCCTACCATATCAAGCCCCAGACCGCAAAAGGCCATGTTATAGGTATTGTTCGCAGCTGATCAGCCGGAACATGAGCTTGCTTGGCATACTTTTGGAAGCCTTTGCATGTCTTGACTAATCGTTTGCCATCTGCCTGAGCTGTAAGCCAGAAAAATCCATGTCGAAAAGCTTTTGCCACTAAAGATTTGGCTGCAGCGTGGTGACCACACTCGCCTTCGTGGATTTCCCTTAAGATTTCCACTCCTTCTTCCGGAGATACACAGCACCGAAAAACCCCAGAAACACTCCGTTTATGGAGCTCACCTTTAACAATAGTATAGGATTTTGCTCGTCGGATAATCTGTCGGCTCAGCACCTCGTCTTCGGGTAATTTGCCATCAACCAAATAATCGAGGTAGGGTTGAGTCCAGCTGGGAATTACAGCCAGAACTGCTATCAAAGGTGAGTCGGATTTGGTCGGATATTCCTCGTCTACTCCCTTTATTGAGGGAACTTTGAGGTGCTCTAAAAAAGCGCCATCCGGGACCTCTTTCCGCGCAGAGCCTATACGGGATAATGCATCTGCTTCCTCATTTTCTACTCGAGGGATGTGTTGAACTTCAAACCCTTCGAATGATTTAGATAGATCATCCACGACATCTTTATATGCTTCCATGTGCTTATTTGCATTACAAATATCCGACACTTATTGAGCAACAAGATCCAAATCTCCGTAACACATCAAACGTCGGATGCCAATATCTTTAGCAATCTGGATTCCATGCAACAGTGCTTCATACTCGGCAATGTTGTTTGTCATTGTGAAGTGGATCTGCAACACGTATAAAAGTTTATCTCCTTGGGGTGATTTGAGCACCATGCCAGCCCCTGAGCCCCCACGAGCCTTAGACCCATCGAAAAAGAGGGTCCAATACTCCGAGTCAGGGAGGACCATGCTCCTTAGTCTCTGTCCAATCAGCGATAAAGTCAGCAAGGATCTGGGATTTGATTGCTGTCCGAGGTTTATACTCAATGTCGAAAGCTGAAAGCTCTATTCCCCATTTGGCGACGCGTCTTGTGGCGTCGCTATTGTTGATTATGTCTCTCATGGGAGCTTTGCTCACCATGGTAATTGGATGCTCCTGAAAATAATATCGTAGCTTACGAGATGCTAGAAAAACACCGTAAGCTAATTTTTGATAATGCGGATACCACTGTTTGGACTCTGTTAGGACCTCGCTGACAAAGTACGTCGGACGCTGTACCAAGTGTTCCTGATTTTCCTCTGGTCTCTCCACCACCATGACGATACTGACAACCTTATTTCTCGCAGCAATGTAAAGCAACATCGGTTCCTGAGGTTCCGGCGCTACAAGGATAGGAGGAGATGAGAGTACTTTCTTCAGGTCTTGTAGTGCAGCTTCAGCTTCGTCAGTCCAGACAAAATCCTTGGTCTTCTTCAAGAGTTTGTAGAATGGTGCGGCTCTTTCACCAAGCCGGCTTACAAATCGACTAACCGCAGCAATGCAACCAGTTAATCTTTGTACGTCCTTCAGGCGAGTTGGCCTAGAAATATTAAGAATAGCCTTGATTTTGTCCCGGTTCACCTCTATGCCTCTTTGAGACACGATGAAACCTAACAATTTTCCGGCTGGTATTCCAAAGAAACATTTCTTCGGGTTAAGCATGGTGTTGTATTTTCGTAGATTGGCGAACGTCTCCTCCAAGTCAGAAATCAACGTTTCCTTCTTTTTGGACATGACCGCGATATCATCCACGTATGCATATACATTGCGTCCGAGTTGGTCATGGAGGCAACGCTGCATCGTGCGTTGGTACGTAGCTCCTGTGTTCTTTAGACCAAAGGGCATCGTAACAAAACAGAAGGTTCCGAAGGGGGTTATGAATGAAGTTTTGACTTTGTCAGATTCCTTCATCCGGATTTGGTGATAACCGCAATATGCGTCGAGAAAACAGAGGAGTTCTGAGCCTGCCGTAGAATCGATAACTTGATCAATTCTTGGCAGAGCGAATGGGTCTTTTGGACAAGCCTTGTTCAAGGCAGTATAATCAACACACATGCTTAAATAAGTGGTGTCCTTTTTAGGGACCATTACAGGGTTGGCCGACCAATCAGTATGGATGACCTCTTCTATGAATCTGGCTAACTCGAGCCGCGCTAGTTCCTTAGCTATTGCCTTACGCTTTTCATCGCCTAACCGTTGTAAGGACTGTTTGACGGGTTTAGCGTTCGGGTTTACATTTTGAGAGTGCTCGGCAAGTTCCCTAGGTACTCCAGTCATGTCAGATGGCTGCCATGCGAAGATATCTTGATTTGCTTGGAGGAACTTGACGAGCGCGCTTTCCTATGCGCTACTTAGGCCTACGCCTATCTTGGTCACCTTGGAGGGGTCATCATCCTTCAATGGCGTCGTCTTCGTCTCTTCTGATGCCTTGAACTCTGGATTTGGCTTTGTCACCTCCTTCTTCGTTGCGGGCATCTGGACGAATCTATGCTCTTCTTGATCTCCTGGTACTCCTGGGCGTGTAGGCTTCGACAAAGGCGGCATTTCCATGCTCGCACTCTCGCGCCTTCTTCGGGTCTCCCCTTATGGTGATCACGCCGTTGGGACCTGGAATTTTCATCATATTGTAAATGTAACATGGACGAGCCATAAAGGCCCAGTAAGCCGGACGTCCGAATACAGCGTGGTATGCGCTCTTGAACGGGACCACTTCGAAGGAAAGTGCCTCCGTCCGATAATTATTTTGTGTTCCAAAAGTAACATCCAAAGTGATCTCTCCTAGGGAATTAGCTTGTCTTCCTAGGACAACTCCGTGAAAGATCACAGAGCTATGGTTCAGGTGTGTTTCCGAGATCTTCATCCGGCATAGCGTTTCGACATAGAGAATATTGATGCTGCTACCACCGTCTATGAGGGTCTTGGAGAAACCATAACCGTCAATAAGTGGATTGACGATTAAGGCGTATTTTCCTCACCTGTGTAGCTTAGGCGGATGATCAGCGCGGTCAAACGTGATTGCCACTTCCGACCAGTCCAGATACTGAGGGATAGTCGGAACTGTTGCGTTGAGCTCATGGAGAACTCCTTTCTTGACCTTTGCTGGTTGAGATCCGAGGAAGGTGACGTAAGTGTCCTTCTTGGTGGGAAAAGTCTTCTTCCCTTCCGACTTGGGATTTGAAGCATCAGCTTCCTCCATGTCGGAATCTTCCTTGGCCTCCTTGTCTTTGTCGGGATTTTTCTTTCCCTTCTTCCGCTTAGCTTTGTAGCCTGCGGTATCGTCTCTCTTGATGTCGTCATTAAAATGACATTCAGCGTTGGTGTGGGATGAGCCCCCATTGGCGTCCAAGTGATGCACACATGGGTTATTGGCAATGTCGGCCCAAGTGTACGTTTTGCCTGGTTGTTGTTCTCCTCTACCTTGGACCCTTGATGTCCCACGGCCATGCCCGCGGCCTCCGCCACGTCCTCCTCATCCTCCAGACCCAGAAACAGTAGTGACCAATGCCGTTTCGGTGTTGGGTTTCTCTTCGGAGGTGTTTTTGCGCTTCTGAGCTTGTTGCTTTGTCTTTGCTGACTGAGGTACAGCCAGGACGTTGAGTAATCCTTCTGCGTCGTCGTCAGCATCTGCATACTTGCTCGCTATTTCTATCATTTCTCCCAAATCAGTGACCTTGTCACACTTCAAGCGATGACGTAGTAGACCAATTGGGACTCCTGCGATGAAAGCTTCGATCGTAGTTTGATCACTTACTCCCTCACAGGAGTTCTTGGTGTTGATCCATCGTCCGAGGTAATCCCGGCAAGTTTCTCCGGCTTTCCAGGTGCAACGCTGTAGGTCTCCAAACGAACAGGGCCTCCGATATGTGCCTTCGAAATTCCGAAAGAACGCACTTTGCAAGTCATACCAGTTGTGGATGGTGTTTGCCGGAAGTTCATTGAGCCATGATCGTGCCGTCTTCCGCAGCATAAGTGGGAGATATCGGGTTGCAACCAGGCTGTTTCTGCCTTTAGCGATGCAGCAAGCTTGGAAGAAGTCCTGTAACCAGGTGTCTGGCCGAGCAATGCCGTCGTAGACTTGGATATGTCTTGAGATAGCAAATCCTTCTGGGAATTTTGTAGCTCTGATGCGTGGTCCGAAGCACTTTGGGCCCACGTACACGTCATCGTTTTCGTAGCGCCGAGCCTCTATGTTGGAGTTGATCCTGTGCCTTGCGTCATTCCGGGATAGAGATCGTCCCGAATGTTGGCTATGGCTGCGGTGCCTTGGAGCCGGACTTCGGCTTCTGCCACCGCCTCCTCCGCCATGTCGTCCTTTCCCTCCTTGGGGGCCGTTGTGATAACTTCCTGGTGGAGGGGGTGGGGCAGCTGAATTCTTTCCGGCTGATCGCCGGTCTCCATCCAGAGCATCATTATTCTGGTTCCGGGGAGGTTCTTGACTACGGCGAGCCCCCTGCCGGCTTGTTCCAGCGTGGTTTCCGTCGTTCCTTCGTCCGCCGTTCCCACCATAGTGAGGCTCAGCCGGACGGCTCTCATATCTAGGAGGTGGCATTCTCTGACGATCCTCCTCTAGACGTTTCCCTTATCTTCTACCTTTCGATCGTTGTACTCTCGTCGGGGAGGATTTCTCGGATTCAGTGCAGCGATCGCGTCTTTCTCGGCCGCTGGAGCAACATTGCTCTAGTCATGTGTAGCTCTGCGATGCTGTCCCGACGATCCGGTTCTTGAATAATTGTCTTCCCTGCGTTCGGGTTTATGATACTGTGCCCGAATGTAATGGGATCTTACGTCAGCCCATGCCGGATCTGGGCGACATTGGTCAGAATCCGAGACCAGTTTTTGACTTCCGGACAGGGCGACCTTCTGCTGCTCCAGTCCCTTGTTGAGTAGCTTGATACCCAAACGGATCTCCTCTAGTCCTGGATTAGCCGATGGAATTTCTCGGGCTGCCACGATATTCTGTACTGGGGTTGGATATACCCAATCTCCGTTGCTGTCTTTCCGTGGCTTCCCCATCTCGTCCCCGAAAAGGACGGCATGGACACGTGGGAATTGGACATCATTGTTGTGACACTTCCATGTCTTCAGATGCAACCGAGACATATATTCCTTGGTTGACATGCGTTTCTTCTCCACCTCGATGTTTTTGGCTTCATTGAGGAGTTGTTGACGACGCGCTTCTAGGGCCTGGGCCCTTTCATCCAGCTCATCTGCAGGAAGTTCTGCAGCTGTAGGGATAGGTGTGGTTAATGCGGCATCGATGAGTTTACGCGCACCTTCAGTGATCACGTGTCCATCCACCGATGCTTCTTTTTTCGGCTCTTCTGGGATAAGCGCTCCATCCGAGTCTTCTTCATATTCCTCGGCGATTACCTCCTCTGTGAGAGGGTCTTTTGCCGGGGTCTTGTTCTTCTTGTTCTTCTTCTTTGCCTTCTTGGCAGCACCGGTAGCAAAGACGGCTTTGGGTCCGTTTCCCAGAGTGAAGCTCTGATCGGTACTTTTGGACATCTGGACTTCGGGATTGTCTTCGACGTCCATGTCATCCTGCGCTTTGGGAGAGTGTTCCCCGGATACTTCATCCACGGCTCCTCCTTCCTCTGCAGCTTTGGAGTTGTACTCCTCTTCATATTCCGTGGAGAACTTTCGGAAATCTGCCGACGTCATGGATTCATCCGAGGATGTGGGAACGTCGGCGTTTGTTCCAATTGCCTCTAGCACCGAGTCGGTGTTTTCTCCAGCATCGGCAGAGCCGGATCCGGATCCAACATATCCAACGAAGTGTGATGCGTGCTTCCTGGGGTACCTGCGGCTTTCGTGATCAGCCATATCGAAACTTTTAATTGTCTCGAAGATTGCATCTGCGCTTGCGCCTTGCAGTATCATACGTCTTAGTGTGTACCTGAGGAAAGGCCTGTCTGTCCCGGCATCGTCAGAGCCGGAATCAGTGTCGTTGATATTCTCCTCCTGGATTTCGACCTCCATGGGTGGGTCAATCTTGGATCCGGCTTCTCCAGGGAGATCCACTCCAGATTCTATTTGGACCGTGAGGTCTTCTTCAGGCTCAGATTTCTCCACTATCTCTGCAACTGGTGCAGGCTAGGTGGGATTAGGGTTTTCTGAGATCCGAAACTCTGCCGCCTCCACGGACAAAGGGGACCTAGAAGATTCTTCTGCCTCGATCATCACCGCCGGGGTGGGTTGGGCAGGTTCAGCGAAACCGATGTAAACATCGATCTCGCCAAAAGACATGATTGTATGGGCGGTCACGACCTTCCTAGCCGGAATCCAAGTCTCGTCGAGAACGATGAGAGGGACGTCGCTGGCGTAGATGATGCGACCGACGGCGATGGTCTCGCCGCTTCCGATTCTTGCAGATTCCGCTCGGAATGAAGATCCGAAGCTCCTTGCCCCACGGTGGGCGCCAACTGTCGTCGGATTGAGGATAAGTACGCCATGAGGGGGTCCTCGAGGCGTACGGAAGAGAGGGGTGTGAGACGTACGGTATTCCGGGACGGTGAGCACACAAGTTTACCTAGGTTCGAATCCGCCAGCTTTGGACGGATCCTACTCCTGCTAGCAATCTAGTAATACGGTAGAGCCAGAATATGGGTTACAAGGGTATCGCCTGTGCGAGTTGAGGGTCTAAAGTATTGGTGTGCCCTAAAGGCTCTCCCTAGGATGGCTTATATAGATATCCGGCCTAGGGTTTACAGGAGAGATCAATCCGGCTACGACTAAGAATTGGTTACAAAGTACATCTTGAACTACAAGTAACATTATGGGCCTAAGTCGGTAAGTCTTCTGGGCCTTCCCGTAGCCGGATTGGACCCCGTCTTCTCTCTCTCTGACTGGGCTGCCCGTGAAGCAAAGCTCTAACCCGAAGTGGGCCACCCTGGTCAGTGAGGAACTGTGAGGATACCCGGAAAGTATATCCCCAACACCAGGGCTTGCCAAGTTCTTGGTAGGTCCTTGGTGTGTTGGTCCTCCAAGAAGAAAAATTGTATATCTCTCTCCATCACCAAAAATGAATATGTGGCAGCCACAAGTGCATGCACTCAATTATTATGGATGAGGAAACTTTAAAGGAATATGGTGTACATTGTGACAAAGTGCCTCTTTTATGTGACAATGAAAGTGCTATCAAGATTTCCTATAACCCGGTGGATCATACAAGGACAAAGCATATTGAGATTCGTCATCATTTTATTAGAGTTCATGTTGCCCAGGGATATATTGAGCTATCTTATGTTTCAACCAAAGACTAGCTTGCAGATATTTTCACAAAGCCTCTTGATGAAGCAAGGTTTTGCTATTTGAGGAATGAGATAAATATCGTATATTCAAAGAGTTTGACTTGATCATCTTGCACACTCACCCATAACTTGACTGTGTGGTTTAGGTGCAGGAATGGAGATAGGGGAGTGTCATCCTAATCTATTGGGTTATCCCTCCCCCCATAATGCCAAATTAAGAAAATCAATTCTCTTAAATATCATTTGGTGATATGTGAGCTTCATTGATGAGTAGTGGCAATGAACCGAAGGATAACTCTTTGCGGTGTCATGTGTCACACTCTTACATGGTGGCCTTAGCCACCGCCCTCTTTGTTGTGAAGAGTTGGTCCTTGATCTGATTGAATTGGAGTGTTAGTTGATGTTTATTTGGATCTTACCGATCATTTGTTCTTCAGAGTATGTAATCTTATCCCAAGCCTTATTACCTATCCTAAAACCTGCTTTCTATCATATATGTCCCCATACATATAAACTGGCGTTTTTGGTCGAAGAGGACCGAAGTTTCCAGTGTGCAAACACCGGAGTCTTCGGTCAGGCTGGAGTTTCCATTCCATCAATCCGGAGTCTCTAGTCTGGGACGGTTTTGAGCACTAAGAAGGGAGAGGTCGGGGTGATAGAAATAGATAGTTTCTTTCTTCCACCCCAAACCTCTCCACTCTCTCCTATCGCCTCCTCCTCCAAACTCGCCGCCCCAGGGCACTGCAGCCACTGGGATACGTCGTGCCACCAGCCGCCTCCACCCACTCCACCCTTGGTCCATTCCCCACGGGTGGATTCACTCCATGGATGGATCTGGTACAATTTCATCTCCCCATGAACCTAGGGTTCATCCACTTTTCATTTATTTGAGATTGTACCAATTTTGTCCAATGGAAACTCTCGTTTGCGGACACTCCTCATACAATAGCTATGTTCCTTGATCGATCTGTTCGAAATCACTCCCCCGTAGCCTCCGCTGTGCAAACCGATCTTCGAACCGGAGTCTTTGGCCTGTTTGACCAGAGACTCTGGTGTGCTTATTGCATAGACAGATTCCTGTGTTGCACACCGGAGGCTCTGGTGAATATGAATTTTGGCACATCAATCAAAGGTTTGAAGGTCTTGTTTTCGAATCATGGACATATATGCTTATCTACATGCTTTCCCCCTGCCTCTATATTCATAGGTGGCTTTGGTTCTCGTTGTGCACCTTGCACCAAGGCTAATTCCAAAAGAGTGGATCCTCAATATGATGAAGCAGTTGGTTAGTATGTGATTCCACCATCTAACCGGAGGCAACAGGCCATACATGCTTCTTACATGCGAAGGGAAGCTGAGCGTGTTGAGGATGAGGCCTGTGCCAAAAGAGCCAAGTATGACAACTTGCAATCCTTAGCTCACATGTCCAAGAAAGAGTACCGTGAGCTGCGCAAGACGAGATTCTATGACATGCCAAGAACCAACAATGATCCATGCTTTTGTAGGAAGGAACAAAAGGTGTTCATGACGGATATCTATAGCAAGATCACCAAGTCCCCGGTTTGTCCACATCGGTATATGGACTTTCCCTACATGCGAGCCAATGACTACTTCACAGATGCTCTTTGGGTCACTAAGAAACTTGGGTTGCATAACCTTATGGACCTCCATGAGGACTACAACATTATCCTTGTTCAACAATTTTATGCCACAGTTGTATTTGATCATGATGAGGATAGGACAATGACATGGATGACCGGTAACTTACACTGCATTGCAACCTTCTATGATTTTGCCAAAGTCATTCATCAGAATTTTAGTCACGTGTCTGTTCCTATTGGGCACTGCATGCATGATGCAGCTCTTGTCGAAAGTAAAGGCAAGCTTGCACCTCTCTATGCGAGTTGAAAGAGCATGTGGGCCCCCATGTGTGGTTTTGGTAATTTAGAAAATCTTTATGGACTAATGTGTGTATTAAGTTGTACTTGTAGGAATTGTCCATTGGCATCACTTGGAGCATGTGTTAGCTTCAAGGTCGATGAAATGAAAAAGATGCGTTTTGGAAACTCAATATGCAAAATCCCTAGAAGATCTCATGTTTGGTGCTTGCCATCCTTGGTGTTTATGGATCGATGAAGACAAGGCCAATGGATGCTCAAGGCAAAGGTACTCTTGATAGGTTTTCCATTTTACCGGTCTCGTTTCGACCGGGTTTAGGATAGATAGCCGTAGTATCAAGAGGGGCTCTCGAGTGAGTATCTCGATCATATCGTTAGGAGAGAGCTCAAACCTTTGCATACTTGATCATCATATTTGGTTGTTTATTTGTCTTATCCATGTGAGGATATAGAGCTTGTGGTAATCTTCATAGCAAGATCTTGTTCATCAAAATCGGATCTCCCTTTGATATCTTGTTGCGATTTTGTTGTTGGAGGTTTTCCGGATTCTCACCGAGTGAGGTATATCACATTATACTACTTGATACCTTCTCACTTGGTGATATCCAATATTTCCACTTTTAGTTGGGTAGCTCTTGGCCCAATCTGGTACTACCAGTCCAGGCTGCTTTTGCCCCCCAACGGATAGAAAAATGCCTCCCCTTTAAATAACCTTCTTCCTCTCTTTTATTTATGTTGCTTCTTCTCCTTCTTTGCTCAAGCTTTGCTTATTCTTTGATAGATCCTTGAGCTTGATTTCTTCCTCCCCCTCCAATGATTCTTGCCCAAATTTGAGGGGAAGGTAGAGGAGATCTAGATCTATATTTTGATCAAACCAAATCACCTCTTTGTGAGTGATTCTTTGGGATCTAGATCTTTTGGGCTTTTTGTGATCCCCTTTGGTGTTCTACCTCTCTTGTTCCCCCAAGTGCTTTAGTAGCCTTGTTGGAACTTGCGAGTGAAGATTTGGGGCATCTTTGTGGTGTTCTTTCCTTTTGCATTTGGTGCATCGGTGTGTGTTCTCTCCGGAGGAATTGTTCGGTGATATTCATCATTTCTTGTCCCTCATGGGTTCTTGGAACCCTAGACGGTTGTGTGGCCTTTGTGACGTGTTCTTGGGGTCTTCAATTAAGTTTTGAAGCTCCCCCAAGATTGAGGCCTTGGTGGCGATTATTGGGTGCCTCCAATTATGGGTTTGGTGACCGCCCTAAAGTGTCCCATAGTGGAACGGGTGCTTGCCTGTGTGGTCGGTGCTCGGGAGAATAGGGTGAGGCCTTGGTGGCGTTGGTGGTCTTAGTACCGCCCACCCCTCCAACGAGACGTACTCCCTTGTTGGGAGGAACTCAGTAAAATATCGTCGTAAATAGCCTTCGTGTTTGAAGTAATTATCCGAGCTCTTTACTTATTCACTTTACATTATGATAGCCTTCGTGCTTGAAGTAATTATCTTGCTATCGCATTGTTGCTTGTCTTGCTGAGCATAAGTTGTTGGTGCACATAGGTGAACCTTAGTATATCTAGGCTTTGTGCTTAAGAAAAGAAAACACTAGTTTTATTCCGTCTTTGTTAAGCCCATCTCGTAGAAGTTTTAATCGCCTATTCACCCCCCCCCTCTAGGCGACATCCGTGATATTTCACGAGTAATTCCACTATTGGGGAGTCCAAGGGACTCAAGCCTCTCTACAATCTATTATTGAGGATCTTTCGCCACACCATTTCTCCTAGTGCTAGAAATGATGATGCTATTCAGTGTGTCCTTGTCAACTTGCTCCATCATGCTCACAAGGTTGTTTGTGCTAGCCCTACTACTGAAGGATATGAGATTGACATCATGGACTTCATTTTTTAGGAGATGCATCATGCCATACTTTTCAGAAAATCTCCTCCATATGCAGCTTTGGTAATGAGGCTCATCAACACTCAGCCTCATGGTTCACCTCTCGCCCTTCCTCCTAATCTTGAAAAACATGACTTTGTGGCCCTCCAAAAGAAAGGGAGGATGGGTGAAGCTCCCAGGCAGCCGTATGCTAGTGAGGATGATGAGATTACTGAGGCTGAGCGGGCTCCGACTCCTCTGAGGGGCTCTAGAAGGAAGAATGCCTCCAATGCACCTGTCACCCGTGAGTATGTCCGGGAGAAGGTCAAGAAGGCATCCTTTTGGGAGAATATGATGTCTTGCATGAATGTCTACATTCACAAGGAACAACATGCCTCATACAAGAGAAACCGTAGAATTGAGAAGCTTCTTAAGGATATTAAGGCTCAAGGTGAAGAGGAAGATGTGGAAGGAGAGGCATAATACACTGATGAGCATGGGTCTGAACCATCTATAGAATCAGATCACACGCTCTCTTTTGGTGGTAGGAATGTAAGGAAGGATAGCCTGGTTGATCGGAAGACTTTCTCAAATGTCACAACTGGCTTTGCTTCTTAGGGCACTTCCTCCTCTCGCCCTCATGGCAAAGGTCCCAAGGTTCCAGGTGCTCATGATGACTATGAGGAGGAAGAGGATGAGGATGATGACAACGAGTGATTCCTTTGGGGCGATAGCTTGGTCTTTTCCTTTTTCGGCGTCTCGATGCCAAAGGGGGAGAAGATGTCTATTCGGATCATCCGATATTTGATTTGCATGGGATGGGCATTAGCATTAGGCTGCTTCTTATTTGCTTATGCCCTTGTATCTTAAAATTTGAACATTTTCTTGCTTTATCTGGTTCTTGTGAAACTATCCTATGCATATGGACATGCTATGCCAGTATTTTTATTGTAATGGTAAAGGTAAAGGCTCGAGTGGTAATCTCTATTCTCTGTAAGCCTTTACTTTCATTTTTCCTGATATGATTTGTATTACATGTATAACTTGCTGTACATCGTCAATGGAGAATAGCTATGTTTCTTATTTTAAGATTTTTCATGCAAACCCTCTTATTGTCATTGAACACCAAAAAGGGGAGATTGAAAGGACATTTACTGTCTTAATCAGTTTTGGTGTTCGTTAACAACTTGGGGACACTTTTTACCGTGTGCTAATTATTTCAGGTTGATCTACTCAAAAGAGAAAAGTCCACAATAGTAGGGACTTTCCTTGGCTGAAATAAAAGTTTGATGAATAGTCCAGACCAGAATCTCTTGTGTACAAGGACCAGAGTTTCCGGTGTGCACCGGAGTTTCGGTCCAAACCTCTGGAGTGGATCGATGCTGAAGCCTAGGGTCATTCTGATTAGGGGTCCATAGACAGACCAGAGATTGTCTAGAATCTCTAGTGTGGAGTCACAAACTGGAGTCTTTGGTGTGCAAACTCTGGAGTCATCGGTGTTTCGAGGTCTAGAGTTTAGGTCCAGTCTCCGGAGATACTCTCCAGACCAGGTCCAGGACACTCAGGTTGGGGGTCCGGAGATGGGCCAGAGATTGGTTGGAGTCTCCGGTGTAAGCTACTTGCAGACCAGAATCTCCGGTCTCCTGACCGGAGTTTCTCGTGTGGAAACTTCCCAACAGGCGGAAAACGGTCTAGAGCAGTGGGCCTATAAATAGGGGACCTCATCCCCTACCTCACGTTGCTCGTTTTCTGAAAGGAAGAACACCCATTTGAGAGCCGCGAAATCAACACGATCTCCCTCCTCAACCACTCGAAGTCCCTGATCTTTGGAGAACTGAAGGAGGAGGCCTTGATCTATAGTTCACCACGAGAGATCTTTATTTCCCCCTCATTCACTTGAGGACCCCTTGATCTAGGGTTTCATTGGAAACCCTAGGCCTTGATTTGGTTCTTACAAGCTTGTCCTTGATGTTTGTGACAACTTTCTTGGATTTGGGAGCCTCCAATTCAGTTGTGGATGTGTGCCTCGAACTTGTTGTAAAGGTGTTGATTTCCACCTCAATGGTTACCGATATAGTGGAAGAGTGAATCGATCCCTTTGGGGTGAGGTTCACCGGAGAATAAGGGGGGCCTTTTGTGGTGTTGGTGGTTGGAAACCACCCCCGCTCCAAACGCATACGTACTTCCCCTGAAAAGGAAGGAACTGCGAGAAATCATCTTTTGTGTCTCCGCGTGCAACATTTTGGTTACCTCTATCCATTGTCGTAATTTACTTATTGCTTTCTCTTGCCTAGTTAGTTATGCTAGTGTGACATATAGGTAAATTGACCTTAGTTGCATATCTAGAGAATTTACCTTATTGTGTCAAACCCTAAATTGAAAAAGAGTAAAATTTGAAGTAGCACCTATTCACAACCCCCCTCTAGGTGCCCATACGATCCTTTAAGCGTCCTTGAGGACGATCGAGTACACTCTACAACATCCATGTTTGTTTGCAGGAATGTTATCCCGTGTTTCGGTGGTTGCAATCGTATGAATTTTTTAGTTTTCCATGCAACGAACCCCATCAGGCTTCAGCACTAGTACTAGCATCACCACTATCCAAAGAACCGATGTGGCTCTATATTGCAGCCACAAACTGAGTTTAGTGTTGTTGTGGTTGTTGAACGTGATTAAGAAGGAAAATCGGTGCAGTGGTCGGTATATATCTTGAGCGAAGTGCTCTCCACATCAAAGAAAAATTACCAGCACTATCAGAAGGTGACATATGGTGTATATATGGCGGCTAAGAAGCTCAAGCACTACTTTGAAGAACATCCACTGAGAGTGATATGTGAAGCACCTTGATACATTGCAAATGTATCTATAATTTTTGATGTTCCATGCTTGGTTTTATCCACTTTCTTGTGTTTTGTTCCAACTTTGGAGTACTTTTCATATGATTTCTTGGACTAACCTATTAACAAGAGCCACAGTGCCAGCTGCCTGTTTTCTGTTGTTTTTGGTTCCAGGAAAGTCATAAAAGGAATATTCTCGGAATTGGACGGGACAAAAGCCAAAGTGCCTATTCTTCCGGAAGAGATCAAGTGCCAGAATACGAGACGGAGAGGGACCAGGGAGCCACCACACCACCTGGCGGTGCGACCCAACCTGGCCCGCGCCAGGGGGTGGTGAGGCCAGCCCTGGCACCCCCTCGGCCTCTCCTTCCGCCTATATATTGCCCTCGGGACGAAAACCCTAAGTACCTGATCAAAAATCCACGAAAGAGTCTGTAGCCGCCGTCATCTCCGTCCCTAGATCGGGAGGGATCTGAAGCTCTTCCCGGCACCCTGCCGGAGAGGGGAATTCACCCTAGAGGCCTTCTTCATCACCATGCAAGCCTCCGGTGTGATGCGTGAGTAGTTCATCCTTGGACTACGGATCCATATAGTAGCTAGATGGCTGGTTCTCCTCCTTTGTGCTTTCAAGTCTAGATCTTGTGAGCTCCGTTCATGATCAAGATCATCTATTTGTAATTCGACATGTTGTGTTTTCGGGGATCCGATCGATATTGAGATGTTATTTCAGATTGATTATTGATTCTATCATGTCTTTGTTATTTGTGATCTTGCATTCTTTCCGTTGTTAGTAGCTATCATGGCCAAGTAAATGCCAGCAACTCCAAGAGTTAGTATTTATGCTCGATACTGGGTTCATGCCTCTGGTAATCTGGGGAAGTGACAGAAATCTCTAAGGTACTAGATGTGTTGTTGCTACTAGGGAGAAAACAAAAATCCTTTGTTCATAGAACAATCGTATTGTTTACTTTACACTCAGTTCGTAAAGAAATAATTTGTTGCTTGCAACTTAATACTGGTGGGGGTTCGGATGATAACCTGAAGGTGGATTATTAGTCATAGATGCAGTTGGATGGCGGTCTATGTATTATGTTGTAATGCCCAATCAAGTCTCAAAGGAGTCAAGATGATTAGTATATGCATGTATTGCTTTCTCGATGTTTGTCAATTGCCGCGCTGTAATTTGTTCACCCAGCATGTTATCTATCTTAAGGAGAGCCACCTCTAGTGAACTATGGATCCGGGTCCTCTTTCTTTACATACAATCTATAAACTTTTACTGCTTTGTGTTTACTTTCTACAAACTTTTACTTCTTTCCATTCGATACGTTTAATCCTTTGTTTTCCGCAAAACATGGTGAGATTGACAACCTCATCGCAAGTTGGGGACAAAGTTCTGTGTTTGCGTTGTGCAGGTATTCACGTTGCTACTAGCACCGGTAGTGCGCCCTGCCAAAGCTCAGCTAGTAACACCTTTGGGGTGTTTCCTTGCTCCTACTGGTTCGATTAAACCTTGGTTTCATAACTGAGGGAAACTTGCTGCTGTGCTCATCATACCTTCCTCTTGGGGTTCCCAACGAGTTCTACTTCAACACCGCCATCAAGCATTTTTCTGGGTGGTGTGCATTGAGCCATCAAGCATTTTTCTATCGTCGTTGCTGAGGAGTCAAGGACATCTTCACAAGGGGAGTCCCTCATAACCAATCTCTTTACTTTGTTGTTTTTTATTTGCTTAGTTTCTTTTTGCTTTGTTTGCTTGTTTTGTTCTTTAAAAACACAAAAAATATTAGTTTACTTGTTTGCTTTCTTTATCAAAAACACAAAAAAATGAAGTCTCCTTTAGTTGTCACCTCTTCCTTAGCTCACCATGTTGATCCCTACTTTCACCTTGAAAGACCTTTCAATTGGTAGTGGTTCTATAATTGGGAAGGATAATATTGAAGATTTCTTTAATCATGTTAGCAAACATGAAGATACTGAGGATAGATCCCTTGTAGAACTTGCTCCAAATTATGAGATTGCTGCAGCTTCTTTAATTCACATGTTAGAAGCTAGTCTTGTTAACCTCAACCCCTTAATGCAAGTAATGTTTCTTAAGCTTAAAGAAATTGAGGACCCTGAAAAGAGGGACTTTATTCTAGAAACTTTGTTTAAGGAGTTCTATGATGTCGCCAAGGAAGCTAGAAAAGCTTTTGAACGTTTCAATATGTTAGGCTCATGCGTAGATGTTGTTGGTATACGAGAAAAGATGAACAAAACCGAACCTAATAGAGAGGAACCTAAGATACCAATACCCTTTAAACTAGTAGCAATACATGATGCCATAGAAAAGAATCTTGATTGGATTGTTCCTGCAAACCCTTTTGATGAGAATAGTGAACCCAAGAGCATTGAGAGAGGATCCTATAGAACTTATTGGATGATATACCTTGCCTTGTTGAAAATATTTCTGGTATGGATCTTAATGCTTCTTCATTTGAGAACACTTGATTCTTTCTTTGCTTCTTATGCCTAACTTAAAGGCGTTAAATAAAAGTACTTGTTGGGAGATAACCTAAGAGTTTTAGATGAGTCTTGGAAGTTATTACCTCTGTAATAACCTCTCCTTATCCTTTTTATTTGCTTTTTGTGCCAAGAGTAACCTCTAATGAGAGTGAAGTAATGATTCGGAAAGTTGGTGTCCCGAAACAGATTTTTGTGCTTCACCGCAAAAATTCCTGAGAGAGCTATGTATGTCGGAATGAGCTGTAATATTTTATGATTCTGCCCCAGGTTGTTATCTAACTTTTTTTAGTTCAACACTTTTTGATTTGAGGAACATAAGGTCTTCCAAAAAATTCGTCTTTACCTGCTGGTCTGAAATGACAGATTTCTGCCATTTTCTACATTTGCTTCTTGTTGGTTCCTTCTTGAGTTCTTTTGGGGAATTGAGCTTTTTGAGGGAAGTGATACAGTAGCTAGTGTTCTAATATAAGTTTATTTGGTGATTAGAACTGAACCTTGAGACTTATTTATCTTAAGTGCACTAATGTTGCTAATGAGATTGTGTGAAGTTTTGTATCAAGGAAAAATTTCAGGTGTACGGACGGAATGAGTAATGAGATGAATGATGGACTAAAGCTCAAGCTTGGGGATGCCACGCGTGTCACCCCAAGAAATATCCAAGAAGTACAAGCGTCAAAGCTTGGGGATGCCCAAGGCATCCCCTTCTTCATCGATAAAAATTCCAGGTTCCTTCCAAACGCTTCATTTTTATTGTTTCATGCACAATTGTGTTTTTCTTGGAGCGTCTTATTTTCGTTTTCGTTTTGGTTTTTCGTTTACTTTTGTTTGCTTAGTTTTGTGAATAAATTGTTTGGGCCCCCTCTTTCATACATTGGTTTTCAAATAGTTTGGTTTGGTTTAGAAAAGAGTAGGAAAGTTCATACTTATGTGGTAAAAAGAGCTTGCTTTTGACTGTGGCTATGCTTTGTCATGCCATGCTTGATTTTGTTTTGGCTTTATGCTTAGTATTCTTTGCTATAGCA
This sequence comes from Avena eriantha, assembly GCA_910589775.1. Taxonomy (NCBI): domain Eukaryota; kingdom Viridiplantae; phylum Streptophyta; class Magnoliopsida; order Poales; family Poaceae; genus Avena; species Avena eriantha. The sequence goes on from CAJUXJ010000025.1 coordinate 127,060, forward strand.
TTACTTGTTATAAACAATTGAGATTGCTTAATGTGCCTTGGATGAATCATGCGTTGTTTTAGCATATTAAAGCATAGTATAGTGGTATTCTCCTTTGATGCTTTATTTGGGTTGACTTGGCACATGCTCACACCATGTTATGACTATCTCAAGTCACCATAGCCTTTATGATCCTTTAGTTTTCAACTTGTAGTATCACTTTATGCTTTGATCAATGATGTTTTGTCGCTCTGCATGATTATGGCCATTATTGCTCTCTTAGTTTGTCGATCCCAGTCTTTTGCTAGCCTCCACAACAAAGTATGAGTTCCACTCATGCATCCAACTCCCTAAACCAAGTTATTCCAAAGAGTCCACCATACCTACCTACTAGCTTATGCTATTCCAAGTATATTCATGCTTTTGTTTACCTTCCACTTGTTATGAGAAAACTAGTGATTAAAGCTCTCACGAACTTGATGGCACACTTTACTTTTTGCCTCTAATAAACTTGAACCATTGGGTCCTTCTTTGTTGTGTATATGCTTGCGCTTTATAAGTTGAAATTAGCAGAACCATGTTTCATGGGGAACGCTTTCAACATTGCACTTGTACTTTGTACCCCGTTGATATCATGTTCTTTTGCTTACGGATCCCGGCGGTGTGAAATAAAAGTGGAACTTGTAAGCTCATGGAGTTTGTATGTGTGTTAGAGAAACGCCCGGGCCGCTAACCTAAGCCATGCCTAATCATGGTGGAAACTTGCAGCATCACCATAATGAGCACTCTATGAAGCATCCTCAATAAAAACCTATGCACATAGCAAATAAAAAGATCGCTGAGATGCGCATTGTCTGCTTGCCTTATCATTTTGATTATGGGAAAGCTCCCGTATCATGTGCAAGGGGTACCCCGTTGGCGGTTCTTAATGATACACATATACTTACAATGACAAGAGCTTACTCGTGACAGAAGTTGAGTAGCATGAGGATCGGTCTTCGTAAGTAAGGGGCATGAGATTTCGGTTTATAACTTGTCAAGCATATCCTCTTAGTTGTGTCACTTTAACCTTAATCACCTTCAAGATGCTTATGATAGGGGCAATGAGAGCTGAAAGCTATAAGTACCATAATTTTTGGAAGCTCTTTATGAGACTTGAATCCCTACTTCCTTTTACAAAAGGCCTTTCTTCCACCATTACATTGAGTCTCCACCTTCTATCTTTATGCACCTACTTTGAGAGCATAGTGGCCATTCTTAGTTCTATGTGAATTTTCCCAAGACTAGTTGATTGATGCATAACTTGATATTGCTTGTTTTAAACTATTGTATCTAGTCACTCTTATGAACTTTGAAGGTGTCCTATGCATTTATCTTTGCTACTCTATTGAGGGACAAGCTGAATACTATTATGCTATGTTTTCTTTATGTGAAACAAACAAACATCTTGCAAAGCATGTTATTCATGAATCTTTTGTTTGTGCCTTTTCATGTTGCATCATAGTTTCTTTGCTTATTTCAAGAACTTTGTCTTTCATGTTATGATTGAAGTACTATGATCCTAGTTTGAATGTTTTGCAAATACATTGATCAAGTCTTTGATGTTTCATGTCACCTCAAAATTATTCTTTCTTTTTATCACTTACCTACTCGAGGACGAGCAGGAGTTAAGCTTGGGGATGTTGTGACATTGCAAATGTATCGATAATTTTTGATGTTCCATGCTTGGTTTTATCAAACGCCACAGTGTTTTGTTCCAACTTTGGAGTACTTTTCATATGATTTCTTGAACTAACCTATTAACAAGAGCCACAGTGCCAGCTACCTGTTTTCTGCTATTTTTGGTTCCAAGAGAGTCAGAAAATGAATATTCTTGGAATTGGATCGGAAAAAAGCCAAAGTGCCTATTCTTCCGGAAGAGATCAAGTGCCAGAATACGAGACGGAGAGGGACCAGGGGCCACCACACCACCTGGCGGCGCAGCCCAGCCTGGCCCGCTCCAGGGGGTGGTGAGACCAGCCCTGGCACCCCCTCGGCCTCTCCTTCCGCCTATATATTGCCCTCGGGACGAAAACCCTAAGTACCCAATCAAAAATCCACGAAAGAGTCGGTAGCCGCCGGCATCTCCATCCCTAGATCGGGAGGGATCTGAAGCTCTTCCCGACACCCTGCCGGAGAGGGGAATTCACCATGGAGGCCTTCTTCATCACCATGCAAGCCTCCGGTGTGATGTGTGAGTAGTTCATCCTTGGACTACGGATCCATGTAGTAGCTAGATGGCTGGTTCTCCTCCTTTGTGCTTTCATGTCTAGATCTTGTGAGCTTCGTTCATGATCAAGATCATCTATTTGTAATTCTGCATGTTGTGTTTGCGGGGATCCGATGGATATTGAGATGCTACTTTAGATTGATTATTGATTCTATCATGTCTTTGTTATTTGTGATCTTGCATGCTTTCCGTTGTTAGTAGCTATCTTGGCCAAGTAGATGCTAGCAAGTCCAAGAGTTAGTATTTATGCTCGATAGTGTGGTCATGCCTCTGGTAATCTGGGGAAGTGACAGAAATCTCTAAGCTACTAGATGTGCTGTTGTTACTAGGGAGAAAACAACAATCCTTTGTTCATAGAACAATCGTATTGTTTACTTGTTGGGGGGATACGCCCGGGTAGGGGCACGCCGGGGTATAAAAGGCCGAGTTAGCCGAGGTTTGGCAAGGCATAAGCAGATGCTGGCCGGGTCACCTCAAGGCAGGCCGAATCACGGAGTAACCCGGGCCAGGGGGTGTTCGCCTAACTAAGTCTCAACCGACTTAAAAAGTACGTCGGAAGTATATGTTTACTTGTATGCAGGAATAGGGGTGCCCGGATCAGCTGTGATCCGGGTCATGTTTAGCTTCTAGGAGAAGGAAGGAATCTTGCTGGTCAAAAAGAGGATCCGGTACGCACTGCATGAGCGAAGCAGACAATAGCGGGACCACCGGGTCATGGCCGACAGGGGTGACGACGCCCATGTTGGCTGACGCGGGCGCCGCAGAGGCTCACGTAGCTAAAGCATGTGTGACGCGGGGGAAAAAGCACCCCGGTCGGCTTACCCCTTTGGTAGGAGGGATATTCTTAGGAATATGCCTCCACGTATGCCCTAGGCAGAAACCGAGCCTCCTCTATAAAAGGGGGGCTGGGGCTTCTGTAGGAGGGGTTGGTCATTCTACTATTCATTTTTGGCTAGGGTTTCAGGTGTGATCTGTGGGTGAGAGTAAGAGAGCTCCTTCTTCCTCCTCTCGCCAATACAGCTCTAGGAGCACTTGTAACCTTGGAAGGAAATAAATACAAACTTCTGTGTGGAGAATCACTCCACTATCCCTCCCTGGATTCCCCTAGCGTGTATTAGTCCCCACCTTTAGCCTATCCATGGCATTTGCCGTGACACCACCACGTCAGTTGGTGCCCACCGTGGGGCTAGCGGCACTAGCAGGGGTCAAGATCCGGACGGGAAACCTCGTCGCCACCGGCGAACGCATCGTCTCCGGGCTCGTTCAGCGCTTTGGAGCGCTGGATTTCGTCAGCGACAACGTAGGCTGCTTCGGCACGCGCCCTCTTCCGCGCAACGGCCTCTTCGTCAAGCTCGGCGTGCACAAGGTCTACGTTGCGGTGGACATGTCTTGCGTTCATCCGAGCCACGTCGTCGAAGAAGGCGAACCACCCCTCACTGTGGCTCGCGAGGCACGTATCGCTCGCTCCCCGGACCGCGCGGAAGTGATGATGACTGTGCCTGGTGCGGGCGCAAGCAAGGATCCAGTGCCAGATCCGGAGGTAACGCCTAAGGCACCCAGGAAAGCTAGGGGTCCTCCGCTAGAGAGGCCAGAAAATGTGTTGAGAGAGGCAATGGACAGCTTGGCAAACCCTGTAGTAGCAGCGGTAGATCTGGCTCGTGCAAAGGCCGAGCTGGAAGAAACTAGGCAGAAAATACTAGAGGGCGCAAAGAAAATAGCCGCGGCCCAGCAGTCGTTGAATATGACGCTGCGTGAGTACGCAAAGGCGAACAAAGTTGATGCTGTAAAAGTGAAGGGAAGAAATCTCATGAGCGAGATGAACAGAGAGGGTGATACTGGAATTGAGGAATCAGAAAACTGTTTGTCCGTGGGGCTGCCGAGGTATAGTACCCGGCAAAGAACCTCAGAGCAGCGGATGCAGCGGCGTCCGAGTTAGAGGGTCTGACGGGTGAAGCCCGGCAAAGACAGCAAGATAGGGTTAACGAGCTGGTTCGGATTGCAAATAGGCAAAACGAAGAACTGCTCAGGGCTAACCCGGAGAGAGCTGGAGCCTCCAAGATCGTCCATTCGGCGGTGGGTAACCCGGAGAAATCTGCTGGAGCCGCATCGTCTCCTCATGGTGGTCGAAGGAGAGAGGAGGTGGTAACCTCGGCCAGACGGAACAAACAGATCGTTCCGTATGACCCAACGCGGGCAGGGAAAGGAAAAGAAGCGCAGAAAAATGATGATCGACGGAGTGTGAGCCGAGGTGAAGCTGGCTGAGGTAACTGCGACCAAGGCAATGCCGGTCAAGGAGACGTTGTCAACGGCAATGCCGGACAGCGAAACTCGGCAGGAGCAGGACAACCACAGCAGCGGAATATACCAAGGCAAGAGCAAAGTGCCGGCCGAGGTATGCAACAGAAAGGTGCGCCAGAAGAGCAAAACCGGTACAACGACGGTGATTCGGAGATGGCAAACGCGGGATACCCAAGACCGGACTATCATGTGATAGGGTCGAGATTGGGAAGCAGGGATTTGATGCCGGATGATGCAAGGTTGAAACTGGATCGACTGTATAGGTCGGAACAGATTGAATGTCAAGGTCCACCGGGTCCAGCGTGTTTTGAACCCCGGATCATGAAGGAGCCACCAGTACCGAACTTTCAGCTGCCCAGGGGCACGAAGACGTATGACGACAGTACCAAGCCGGAGGATTGGCTGATAAATTATGCTACAGCCATGAAAATTGCCACAGGCAACTTGAGATGGGCAGTACGATACGTACCCCAGATGTTGGAAGGCCCGGCAAGAGTATGGCTGAACAATTTGCCACCAGGGAGCATCAACTGCTGGATAGACTTTGAGGAAATGTTCATCAGCAATTTCTCGAGTACATATCAGAGGCCAAATAGGCCACAGACCCTAGCTATGTGCAAGCAAAGACCTAATGAGACAGACTGGGAGTTCTTGACCCGGTGGTGTACTGTGAGAAACTCATGTGAGGGCGTGATAGAATCACAGGCCATAGCGTGGCTTGCACAGGGGTGCAGATATGGAAGCGAGCTGTGGATGAAGTTGCAAAGGAAAATGCCAAATACATTGGCAGAAATGATCCGGATTACACATTCGTATGCGTTGGGTGATCCAACCCAACCTAGGCTCGCGCCAAACGAGTCAAGCGATGAGTACTATCAGAGGGATGGAGCCGGATCATCCCGGAGGAATGACTACAGAGGAAAAAGGAGAGATGATAGACCGCACCACCGATACGGTTCGCACCAAGTTGCAGCTGTGAATCAGATCAGCCCGGAGCAGGGGGTAGCCAGCGCCAGAAAACTGGAGGGAAATGGACTCCAAGAAACGATGGCAAGAAAACTTGGACACCGGAGCAAAAGAAGCACTGGCAAGAAAGGAAAGACCGTCCGAGGTATACTTATGAGTCGATGTTGGATTAGCCGTGGAAGTTTCACACGCCAAATCCGAACAACCCAGCGGGTCATACGACGAGGCAATGTGAGTGGATGGGCAAGATTGAACAAGGTGGTTCGGGGAATACTCAGGCACCCCGGAATGATCAGCCTCGGCAGGAGTTACCCCGACAGCAACTGCTCTCCGGATCGAACACGCAACAGCTAATGTTGCCTCCCCCTCCGCCGAGGTATGATAACAATGAAAGAAGGGATGCAGTGCATCAAGTGGAAAATTAGCATCAGCCGGATCAGAGGTACCTCGGAAATGAGGGGAGAAACGAGTACAGGGAGCACCACCAGAGCTACTGTGTGTTCACCACTAAGGAAACACATAGAAAGAGCTTGCAGCGTAGGCATATGAAGGTGAATGCAGTAATGCCTGCAGTGACGAGGTACATGCCTTGGTCCGATCAGGAAATCACCTAGAGCATCAGGGATCATCCCAAGCTCATGCCAAGCCCTGGCTCGTATGCGTTGGTACTAGATCCGACATTCATTGGACCCAGCATTAACGTAAGGTTCTCAAAGGTACTGATCGACAATGGCAGCAGCATTAACATCATGTACGCGGACACAATGCGTAAGTTGGGCATATTAGAAAACATGCTACAGCCCACGAGAACAACTTTCCATGGTATTGTGCCCGGCATTTCTTGCGAGCCAATAGGCAAGGTCCGGGTTGACATGTTGTTCGGCACAAGAGACAACTGTCGAACTGAAAATCTGGAGTTCGAGGTGGTGGACTTAGAAAGCACGTATCATGCGTTACTGGAAAGGCCAGCGCTGAACAGGTTCATGGCAAGTTGTCATATTAGCTACTTGAAGATGAACTTGCCCGGACCAAACGGGGTGATTACCATTGCAGGGGATTTCCGACGTTCAATGGAGTGTGCGTCGGCCGGGTAGAACTTAGCCGAGTCACTGGTGATTGTGCAGGAAAAAAGGAAAATTCAAGAAGTGGCGGCATTGGCTCAGTCCGCGCAGCAGTATATGCCGGCGCTAAGTAACCCGCATGGAAGTGTCTCTTTCCAGGCCATGAAAGATACCAAGAAGGTTCCTGTTGATGACATGTTCCTAGAGCGCACCGTAACAATTGGTGCCGGGTTAAGTGCTAAATAGGAAAGTGAGCTCGTTAGCTTTCTCCGTGAGAATCGGGACATTTTTGCTTGGTCCACACAGAACTTGCAAGGTGTTCCGAGGGAGTTGGCCCAGCACTCTTTGAATGTGAGACCCGTAGCTAAGCCAGTGAAGCAACCACTCCACCGCTTCACCGAAGATAGGAGGAAAGGCATTGGGGATGAGATAGCTCGGTTGCTACCCGTAGGATTTATCATGGAAGTTCTTTACCCGGATTGGCTATCTAATCCTGTGCTGGTGGAGAAGAAGAAGGATGACCCGAACGTGGCAGTGGTTTGGCGCATGTGTATTGATTACATGAACCTGAACAAGGCGTGTTCGAAAGATCCATTTCCGCTACCAAGAATATATCAGGTCATAGACTCAACTGCTGGATGTGAACTATTGTCATTCATTGATGCATATTCTAGTTTCCACAAGATACCTCTGAATCTCGAGGATCAAATAAAGACTGCGTTTATTACCCCGTATGGGGCTTATTGCTATCGCACCATGCCGTTTGGTTTACGTAATGCAGGGGCAACGTACCAAAGATGTATGCAAAAATGTTTGCACGACCGAATATGTCAAAATGTACAGGTGTACGTGGATGATTGGTTATCAAGACCAAGGAAAGCAAAACACTCCTTGACGATATCAGGCAAACGTTTGCGAACCTAAGGAGGTTCCGGATGAAACTTAACCCGGAAAAATGCACCTTTGGTGTCCCGGCTGGAAAATTGTTCGGCTTTCTTGTTTCTAGCCGAGGTATCGAGGTTAATCCAACCAAAATCCGGGCCATCGAACGAATGGAACTGCCGAAGTGTCTTAACGATGTCCAGAAGTTCACAGGTTTCCTGGCCTCGTTAAGTCGGTTTGTATGTCGGTTGGGAGAGAAGGCATTGCCTCTTTACCAACTCATGAAAAAGTCGGATAAGTTCGTTTGGACACCGCAGGTCGATGAAGCATTTACCCACCTGAAGAAGATGTTAGCCACGGCACCAGTGCTAGCCTCGCCACTATCAAAGGAGCCAATGTTGCTCTATATAGTTGCAACCAACCGAGTTGTAAGTGCAGTGATAGTGGTGGAGCACGACGAGGAAGGTAAGTCGGTGCAAAGGCCAGTGTATTACTTGAGCGAGGTGTTGTCAGCCTCAAAGCAGAACTATCCACATTATCAAAAGGTGGCATACGACGTGTATATGGCTGCCAAGAAACTAAAGCACTACTTTGAGGAGCATCCCATCCGGGTCATATGTGAGGCCCCCATATCCGAGATAATGAGTAACAAGGATGCGACCGGCAGAATTGCAAAATGGGCAATTGAGCTAGCTCCTTATGCGCCACAGTATGACAGACGAGAAGCTATCAAATCTCAAGCTGTGGTGGACTTTTTCATGGACTGGGCCGAGGTGCAGTACGAACCACCACTTCCTGATCCGAACTATTGGCGAATGCACTTTGACGGATCAAAAACCAAAACCGGGCTAGGTGCCGGAGTTGTACTCACGTCGCCAGAGAAGGACCAGTTGAAGTATGTGCTGCAGATCCATTTCACGGCATCAAACAATGTCGCTGAGTATGAAGCACTTGTGCATGGGCTCAAGGTGGCAAAAGAAATTGGCATACGTCGGATCATATGCTTTGGCGACTCGGATTTGCTGGTGCAGCAAGTGTCCGAGTGTGGGACGCCCTTGACCCGAACATGGCACTGTACAGATTTCATGTGCAGAAGATATCTGGTTACTTTGAGGGATGCGAATTTCATCATGTACCCCGGGTGGAAAATAAGGCTGCCGACATACTGTCGAAGCTCGGGTCAACCAGACAAGCAATTCCACCGGGTGTAGCGTTAGAGCACCTCAGGAAACCATCCATCAGGCCATCCCCAGAATCCGAGTCAATCTATGTCCCGGAGGACACCGAATCCGGAGCTATGCCCATGGACGTTGACACACGAAGTGGTGCGCGAAACCCGGGGACTACCTCGGCAGACCCGGGGACTGCTTCGCAAGACCTGGGGACTACTCAGCCTGATCCGGTTGAAGTTATGTCGGTGGATCAGATGGAGATAGACGAGGATGTATTCCCTGTGCGAACAATACCAGCTTGGGCACTACCTATATTTCAATTCCTAAAAGATGGAACGTTACCCACTAAGGAGGTGCTGTCCAGGCAAACATAGAGGAGGGCAAAGGCCTACACGATCATCAATTCCGAACTATACAAAAGAAGTGCGACCAATGTCCTCCAGCGGTGTGTTGACCCGGAAGAAGGGCTTGAAATCATCCGAGATATACATCAGGGGGAATGCGGGCATAATGCCTCATCCCCAAGCCTTGGTAGCAAAAGCTTTCCGGCACAGATTCTACTGGCCAAATGCCTTAGAGCAAGCGGAAGATCTGGTGAGAAAATGTAATGGTTGTCAAAGGTACGCTACCAAGACACATATCCAATGTCAGAACTCAAGACCATCCCAATAACTTGGCCATTTGCCGTATGGTGCTTGGATATGGTTGGCCCGTTCAAACCATCAAGGGGAAATATGACTCACATTCTGGTAATGGTGGACAAGTTTACGAAGTGGATTGAGGTGAAGCCTATAAGAAAGTGTGATGGAGCTACGGCCGTAACGTTTCTCAAAGATATCATCTTGAGGTACGGTTATCCTCACAGTATCATAACTGATAATGGCAAAAATTTTGCGGAAGGAGCATTTGCTCGTTTCTACTGAGATAAGACGATTCGGCCGGACGTAGTCTCGGTAGCCCACCCCGCATCGAACGGGCAAGTGGAAAGATCCAAAGGGTTAGTATTATCCGGGATAAAACCCCGGATCATTGAGCCGCTGCAAAGATCAGCGGGGTGCTGGATAGAAGAACTACTAGCGGTACTGTGGAGTTTAAGAACAACTCTGAATCGATCAACAGGCTATACGCCGTTCTTTCTGGTATATGGGGCAGAAGCTGTATTACCAGCCGACATAGAGCATGATTCGCCTAGGGTCACCCAATACACAGAAGCCGAAGTGCAAGAAGCCCGGCAAAATGATGTTGATCTCCTGGAAGAAGTGAGAGAACTGGAACTGCCCAGATCCGCCATATATCAGCAAAATCTCCGACGCTATCATAGCCAGAAAGTGTGCCCCCGAGTCTTCCGGGAAGGCGATCTGCTGCTCCGGTTGGTACAACGTACTACCGGAATGCATAAATTATCCCCCCCATGGGAAGGGCCATTCATTGTGAGCAAAGCATTGCACAACGATTCTTATATCTTATAGACGCAAAGCCACAAGAAAAGAACAAGGCGGACAGGTCCGGAGAGGAATCTAAGCGACCATGGAATGTATGTCGGCAATGAGCTTATCAATGAATTGTTGGCACCTAGAGCAGTAACTCGGGGACTGCCTTAATAATGTTTGTTGTTCTTCGCGCGTTAGCTGGAATAAGTTCTTCTACTTAGCTCGGATTAGTAATGTGTGAGCACCAAAAACCCAACTCTTCGACTTACTGCTGTCCAACAAGAATTGGCTTCATGGCAAGCAAGAGAACAAGTTTGGAATTGCGTAGCACATGAAAAACGACTAAGGAAAAGGATTTATTCGAGCCAACGTTTGTTTTCGGACTAACCCTGTATTTATTTTCAAGTTATTATGCGGTTTTATTTTTGAGCTAAGTCTAAAAGTTTCCCAGTACTGTTAAAACAATTTTTGAAGCTCGGATTCGTAAGTTGTAAAACCGAATCAAGGTAGACACGATCCGAGACAAAAGATTGAACGAACAAGAAAAAGAAACTCGGGGACTACGCCCAAGTTAATCCGGCATAAGCACTTAGTAGCAAAATATCACATGTGTTTAGAATACAACTCCACCCGGCATACCGGGGATCTAATAAATTTTTGAGTGTTTTCGCTCAAGGAGCAGCAGGAGGAAGTTTGGCATCATGTTCACCCTCTTCGATATCCGAGGCATCGTCCTCCCCATCCTCGTCTGAATCATCCTCAACATTCTCGACCTCTTCGTCGCCAGCGACTTCCAGGAAGCTCGGACCCTCTGTCCATTCGTGAATGGGGGCATATTCGATGAGGCTGTGGGCGCAAGCCTGGTGCCGAGCTACCCACTTCGGGTCGTCCGTCCATTTGGATCCTGTGCACAGGCGTGTGAGGAGGCTGAGATCTATCTTCTCATACCACGTCAGAATGTGGTGAAGGATGGTATCAGCCGCGGCATGTCCAGCGGACTCTCTCCAGAGGTCGAGTTGGGTCTCGATTTCCGAAAGCTTTTCAGCGAGATGTGTAACTCTCTCCGGAGCGTCATCAGCGGGCCAGAACGTGTTGAAGACTCGGACTGAAACGTCAAGGAGATCTTTGCCGTAGTTCTTAATGATTTCCACGCGAGAGGACAGGCTGACCAATAGGTACTCCATGTTGAAGGGAATGCTCTCACCGCCAGGAGCGACGGGAGTACCCCTCTCTCGGCGGAAATTGGCAACAGCAGCACTCGCAATAGCAGTACCCTCTGGAAAGTGGCCTGAGAAACAACGAAAAGGACGAAGCTGAGAAAACAAGACATATGAAGTAACCTAGAGAAATAAGGCGGATAAGGGAAAAGAAATTACGTGAGATGTGGCTGTGAATCCGGGTCAGTTCCTTGGTACAATCCTCATGCCTCTTCCGAAGCTGCTCAAGCTCAGCGTTTGGAGGTTGAGGCGCTCACGCTCTTCGGTGTAGTCCTGGCCAGCCTTTTTTAGCTCAGCTTGCTGCTGCACCTTCATCTTCGCCATCTCAGCCTTGAGCCTGGAATCTCATCGTCTTTGGTCCGGAGGAGGGCGAGCTCATCATCCTTTTTCTTCAGCTCGGCTTGATGCTGCCCTGCTTGTTCGAGAAAATGTAGCATCATATCAGGCACGGGCACACTATCTTCAAGCGATGCTGAAATAGTGTGTTGGCCCGGCGGTGCCGAGGTATGTATGTTTGCCGAGTAAAGGAGGAAAGGAGATAGAAAGCACAGTGAAGACAGACAAAAAGGACGTACCCTTGATCTGCTCCAAGTTCTTTTGCATTATCTTGTTCTGAGCCTCCACCCCAGCTGCGGAAACCGAACAATCAGATTAGTTCGGCAAAGGAGGTTGAAGGAAAATGAGGAAGTGATAAGGAAGAAATTTACCCCTTTTCTCATATTCCGCGATGAGTGCAGCCTGCTTTGCGCGTAGATTCTTGCGGGTATCCAGCAAGCGTTGGAATTCCGCACTCCGGCGGTTAGTGGTCACCTGAAAGGAGTTCAAAGGCATAAGTTAGCTTGGTGCATATTCGAAGTGTACTAAAATCCGGGCCAAGTGGAACTTAACCCGGCTCTAGGTGTGTGCATATTCGAAGCGTACTAAAATCCGGGCCAAGTGGAACTTAACCCGGCTCTAGGTGTGTGCATGTTCGAAGTGTACTAAAATCCGAGCCAAGTGGAACTTAACCCGGCTCTAGGTGTGTGCATATTCGAAGTTCTCATGGAGCTACGTTAGTTTTCTAAAGAGCATCCGACCGAGTAACAAGTTACTCTCCCGGAGGCTCGGGGACTAATGGTTATTATCTATAACTTGTAAAGGGGAAGAAGCGTACCTCCATCATTCGCCCAGCGAGGTTAATTGCCTTTGCGGCCGTGTTCATCTGATCAGAAAACTCGGCAGGGCCGAACTTCTCCGGAAGATCAGTGTCTTGAACCACCTCCGCCTTATTCCAATTCATGACAAACTCAATTAGGCTCGGAGGATATCGTTCACCGCTGGGCATATGGGGCGCCACCAAGCCCTTCGCATGCGCTTCTTTCCTTTCGATCAAGGCAAGGGCTGGGCTGGTGTGCAGAACCATTTGTTGTGCGTCAGTTGACTCGGTAGGCACGTCCTTCGCTGCTGGTGTCTTCTTGGGAAGCATTGACACAAGGGTACGCTGCCCGGCTTCGACGGATGGTGGCTTGGTAGTGTCCGGAGCCTACTTGTCTTTGGTTTGCTGGGAAGAGGAAGCCGTCACAGCGGATTTCCCCTTAGGAGCGACCGGAGAAGTTTCGCCGAGGTTGAGAAGACTCGGACGAGGCGAAGGAGCTAGGCGCTGGGGTTTTCGTTGCTGGAGTTGGTGCCGCTGTTGATGTTCTTGCAACCAGAAGTGGCGCTGGTACCGGAGTTGGGGTTGGTGCTGCAGTTGGTGTTGGCACTGATTTGGTAGCTAGAACTGGTGTTGAGGTAGTCTCAGAGGTTGCTGGTTGCGGCAATGCCGATGTAGTGGATGCTGCCGCCTCCGCTGAGCCAGTCTCCCCCGCTCCGAGGTTACCCTCCTCTTGACGAGGTGGAGCAGAACTCGGAGCAGCCGCAGAACCCTCTTGAATAGGGCTCAGCGGACGAGACTCGTCGTCGTGGCGGGGAGAAGGGCTAGGTCGGAGAGGTTAAGAAATACTGGATCCACTTTGAGGGACCTCCACCGGAGCCCTGCGAAAGAGAACAAGGTTAGAAGAAAAATCACAACGATGCAAGGGAGAGCAAGTTACAGAAGGAAAAATAACTTACGCATCCGAGGTTTGGGTCTCCTTGGGTTTCCGAGCTCTGCGTGCTGGGGCCTTGCCTGCTGGCTTGGAGGCAGTCTTGTCCCTGGATTTCTTCCGCCTCTTACCGGGTTGAGAAGGTCCGGAAGAAGAACTTGAAGCAGCTCCGGGCTTTTTCTTCGATGCCACCAGAATAGGTTCACCCGTAGCGAGGGGAGGATCCTCGTGGATGTGACCACCGGGATGAGCTGAGGGCGGAAAAGCAAAAGAAAGGGGGACAGCCTCAACAGGTTCAATCACCTCGACATCCGAGTCATCTTCATCATCGGGCCAATCTCTAATGGAAGAGGATTTACCCGTGGGTCGTTTCATGGCATCGGTCATCGGGAGGAACATCTCCTGGTCCAGCTCCTATTCATCCGGAGTCTCCCGGTCCGGCGCCCACTTAAGGCTCGGATCGGTGTCGTCCTCAATGGTCTGCTGAAGAAATTGCTGAGGAAAGGAGTGAACAAAAGAGTCAAAAATACAACAATAACTGACATATAATTGGTCCGGGGTAAGTTCGCAACATGAAGATTACCACGGGAGGAAGCCTATCGCGGCAGTAATGCTCTATTCCCCAAGTCCACTCAGAGGAGAAGTCCTTGTGGGTGGTGAAAAGAGCCTTAACCCGGCGATAGATCTCCGTGTTGCTCATCTCGAAGGATGAGGTCCGGTTGGGGTCGCGGCCGAAGCTCATGTGGCACACCTTGTGGGTGCGCTTCTGGAGGGGGAAATCCGGTTGCGCACGAAAGTGATCATGGCATCCTTGTTCCGCAGCCCGAGCTTCTTCAGCTCCGCGAATATCTTGTTGACCTGATTGGCCAAGGCAGTGGGCTTCTTGGGGATCTCATCCCACAGATCCGGGTTAGGTGGACCCGGAGTGTAGGGAAGCAACCGGATCAAGTCTTCAGTGCCCGTTTTCCAGACATAGAAGAAGGTCCGGGCCCATCCTTTGCAGGACTCTAACCCGGTGACCCGGGGAAAAACAGAAAACCTCCGGGGTGAAATGGAGGCTGCTCCGAATTGAGTGAGCTGTTTGTCCTCCGAATCAGCGTGGATGTTGGGAATGACATTGCGACGAAGGCCGAAGAACCGGATCCATAGCTCCTTCGTGGGCCATAGTCTAGCGTAGCCTTCGATCGTAGAAGCAAAGGCAGAAAGGGAAGTGATGGCGTTGGCTGGAAGATGGTGCGATTGGAGCTGGTATGTACTGAGCCAGTCTCGGAAAAAATCACTCACTGGCAACCCGAAGCCCCGTTGGAAGTGGGACAAAAAGACGATGAACTCACCTAGATTGGGTGAGGGGACCAGTTCATTAGAAGGGAGACGAGCGGCGACACCGGCAGGGATGCGCCTAGTTTGATAAAGCCAGTCAAGATCATCTTGACAGACCCATGACTCGGCCCACGCGCCGCGGTCCGCCCCCACGACGACCTCCTCCATCTCCTGCTCAACAATGATGAGTTCTTCTTCCGTCATCTGGTCCTCGAGTCCCTCGCTGGCGCTGGAGGCGGCGGGGGACAGTGGCCGGGATGGACGAGGACCCGTGGCGAGAGATTTGCATCGCGGTGGCAGCGACGCAGAGGTGCGACGGAGAAGCGCGGCGGCGACGCTGCTATTTGGTATCACTGGCGGCGGCACGGTCACGAGGAAGATGAAGAAAAAGGGCAACGGGCAGAGGGGCGCGGAAGGAGAAAGACCCTAAGGGAAGCACCCCTCCGCTATTTAACCACTCCCACCAGCGGTGAGTGGGATCGTATCCTGCGAACCCACCACACGCAGTGGCCATGTATCACCTGTCCGGACCAATCAGCGGGGAGCCACACGGAGGGCCACAGAGCGGAGAGAATCCTATGATGTGACACTTTGATGCGAGAAACGAGGAGGCTGGCATGACGTGACCCGCGCACAGTGATAACTGACAATTACTGCGGCGGTTACTATGCAGGCCCTTGAAATAAGACGACACAATGATTACCCTTCACATGGATTGGCGTACTAGAGAAGGAAACAAGACCCGGATGGAACTGTGGTAACCCGGCCAGCATGTGAAAACTTGGAATATGCGGAGGGAAAGTAAAACCATGAGGTCCGAGTCAAAGTGGTAACCCGTCCGACAAGTGAAAACTTGGAATGTGCAAAGGGAACGTAAATCCATATAATCCGAGGTAAAGAGGTAACTCGGCAATAACGACAGGAGCACAAAATAGAACCTGATGTGGCCTTACCGGCGAAGGCAGCTAAAACTGCACCAGCTTCGAGGACTAATGTTGGGGGGTACCCCCGGGGTATAAAAGGCCGAGTTAGCCGAGGTTCGGCAAGGGCAAAGCAGATGCTGGTCGGGTTACCTCAAGGCAGGCCGAATCACGGACTAACCCGGGCCTGGGGGTGTTCGCCTAACTAAGTCTCAACCGACTTAAACAGTACGTCGAAAGTATATGTTTACTTGTATGCAGGAACAGGGGTGCCTAGATCAGCTGTGATCCGGGTCATGTTTAGCTTCTAGGAGAAGGAAGGAATCTTGCTGGTCAAAAAGAGGGTCCGGTACGCACTGCATGAGCGAAGCAGACAAGAGCGGGACCACCGGGTCATGGCCGACAGGGGTGACGACGCCCATGTCGGCTGACGCGGGCGCCGCAGAGGATCACGTAGCTAAAGCATGTGTAACGTGGGGGAAAAAGCACCCCGGTCGGCTTACCCCTTTGGGAGGAGGCATATTCTTAGGAATATGCCTCCACGTATGCCCTAGGCAGAAACCGAGCCTCCTCTATAAAAGGGGGGCTGGGGCTTCTGTAGGAGGGGTTGGTCTTTCTACTATTCAGTTTTGGCTAGGGTTTCAGGTGTGACCTGTGGGTGAGAGTAAGAGAGCTCCTTCTTCCTCCTCTCGCCAATATAGCTCTAGGAGCACTTGTAACCTTGGAAGGAAATCAATACAATCTTTTGTGTGGAGAATCACTCCACTATCCCTCCCTGGATTCCCCTAGCGTGTATTAGTCCCCACCTTTAGCCTATCCATGGCATCTGCCATGACACCACCACAACATTACTTTACACACAGTTCGTAAAGCAATAATCTGTTGCTTGCAACTTAATACTGTAGGGGGTTCGGATGATAACCTAAAGGTGGATTATTAGTCATAGATGTAGTTGGATGGCGGTCTATGTATTATGTTGTAATGCCCAATCAAGTCTCAAAGGAGTCAAGATGATTAGTATATGCATGTATTGCTTTCTCGATGTTTGTCAATTGCCCCGCTGTAATTTGTTCACCCAGCATGTTATCTATCTTAAGGAGAGCCACCTCTAGTGAACTATGGATCCTGGTCCTCTTTCTTTACATACAATCTATAAACTTTTACTTCTTTGTGTTTACTTTCTGGAAACTTTTACTTCTTTCCATTCGATACGTTTAATCCTTTGTTTTCCGCAAAGCACGGTGAGATTGACAACCTCATCGCAAGTTGGGGACAAAGTTCTGTGGTTGTGTTGTGCAGGTCTCCACGTTGCTACTAGCACCGGTAGTGCACCCTCCCAAAGCTCAGCTAGTAACACCTTTGGGGTGTTTCCTTGCTCCTACTGGTTCGATTAAACCTTGGTTTCATAACTGAGGGGAACTTGTTGTTGTTCTCATCATACCTTCCTCTTGGGGTTCCCAACGAGCTCTACATCAACACTGCCATCAAGCATTTTCTGGGCGCTGTGCATTGATCCATCACACCTATCTCAGAAATCATGGGCAACAAGGATGCAAGTGGCCGACTAGAAAAATGGGCAATTGAGCTAGCACCATATGCCCCACAATATGATAGAAGGGATGCAATCAAATCCTAGGCAGTGGCCGACTTCTTCGTTGATTGGGACGAGATACAATATGAGCTGCCATTGCCTGATTCCAATTATTGGAGAATGCATTTTGATGGGTCAAAAATGAAAAGTGGTTTAGGTGTCGGCATAGTACTCACCTCAGCCAAGAGAAATCAGTTGAGATATGTACTTCAGATTCACTTTGCAGCATCCAAAAATGTGGTTGAGTATGAAGCACTTGTCCATGGGCTTAAAGTGGCTAAGGAAATTGGCATTCGTTGAATTCAGTGTTTTGGTGATTCATATTTGGTGTTTCAACAAGTGTTTGGTAATTAGGATGCACTAGATGCCGACATGGCTTTATACCGGTTCCATGTTCAACAAATATGTGGTTATTTCAAGGGGTGCAAATTTCATCATGTACCTCAAGACGAGAACAAAGCAGCCGACATACTTTCCAATGTAGGTTCATCTTGGCAGGACATTCTGGTCAGCATAGCTCTCGAGCATATCCAAAACCATCCATCAAGCCATCGCCTAAATCGGATTCAATATTTATCTCGACAAATCCGGGAGCAGAAGCTATCCCAAGCGACATAGATGCGGAAGACAGTTCGAGCAACCCGAGGACTCTTTCGTCAAATCTGGGGACTGCTCCATCGAACCTGGGGATTGCTCAATCAAACCTAGGGAGTTCACAGTCCATATCGGCACAGGCAATGTTGGTTGAGCCTATGGTGATTGATGAAGGAGTTTTTTTAGTTAGAGTTGTGCCATCTTGGGCACATCCGATTATGTCATATATGGTGTATGCAAGTTTGCCGAGTGATGAAACCTCGTCCAGGAAAGTGCATATAAGACAAAAAAGCATATACCATAATTAATGGTGAATTGTACACGAGAAGTGTCACAAATGTGCTCCAGCGGTGTGTCGAACTGGAAGAAGGACAATAGATGCTCCGAGATATTCAGCACAGATAATGTGGGCATCATGCTTCATCGAGAGCCCTAGTTGCCAAGGCATTCTAGCGTGGGTTTTACTGGCCAAGTGCTTTTCAAGAAGTTGAAGATATAGTCAAGAAGTGCAACTGTTGCCAGAGATATGCAAGCAAGATTCATATGTCAGCCTCGTCACTAAGGACTATTCCAATCGCATGGCCATTTGTTGTATGGTGTTTGGATATGGTGGGACCATTCAAGATATATCGTGGAAATATGAGCCATATCTTGGTAATTGTTGATAAATTCACCAAATGTATAGAGGTAAAGCCGATAAGATAATGTGACGGCCACACAGTTGTGTAGTTCTTAAAGGATATAGTCCTAAGATATGGCTATCCACATAGCATCATCACAAATAACATCACAAAATTTGCGGAGGGAGCCGTTGCTCGATTCTGTATGGATAAAAGGATATGACTCAATGTGGCATCGGTCGCACATCTAGAATCAAATGGGCCAGCGGAAAGAGCAAATGGACTGGTATTGTCCAGAATAAAACCTAGGCTCATCGAGCCACTACAGTGCACTGCTAGATGCTGGATAGATGAGCTACAAGCAGTATTGTGGAGTCTAAGGACAACACCAAATAACTCAACCGGCTATACGCCATTTTTCCTTGTATACGGGGCAGAAGATGTTTTACTAGCCGACATAGAGCATGACTCGCCGAGAGTCACCTTATACACAGAGGCCGAGGTAAAAGAGGCCCGAGAAAATGATGTCGATTTTCTCGAAGAAGCACGATAGCTGGCACTGTCTAGATCTGCTATATATCAGCAAAATCTCTGATGCTATCATAGCCGGAATATAAACCCTCGTGTATTCCGAGAAGGAGATTTAGTGCTTCAGCTAGTGCAACAACACTACCGTCATGCACAAATTATCTCCTTCATGGGAAGGGCCATTTATCGTGAGAAAAGCTCTGCACAACGATGCGTACTATCTGAGAGATGCTCATGAACAGGAGACGAATATATAGATAGGTCCGGCAAGGAAACCAAGAGACCATGGAACATAGCTCTACTCTATCCTTTCTATACTTAAAGGACAAAAATGTATGTATCTCGGTATCCCTCGTATGTCAGATATGTATGTCGACTATGATCAATGAATGAAACCTCGACACCCCGAAAAGAAACTCGAGGACATCCCTCATCGTAATGTCTTTTAGTACCTTTACTTTTCTGTCAACTAGCTTAGCCTATCTTCCCAATTTCAGTCTGGTAATGTGTTGGCACCAAAGGCCCACTCTTCGACTTATTGTTGTCCGCAACCCAACTTCATGGCAAGCAAGAGAAAAAGCCAGAGGTTCTTGCAGACGAAATGTGTCTAAGGCAAGATAAATCAAGCGAGCTGACATTCTTTGTTTTTGACTAACCCCTTATATCGGTTTATTTTCTTATGTCAAATGGATCTGTGCTAGCTCTCAAAGTTTTGAGTATTGGTAATTTAATTTTGTAACCTTGTGGCTCATAGGTCGAACACCGAAAATGGTAGACAAGAGCCAAGGTTATGGAGTTGAGGAAACAAGAAAACAAACTCGGGGACTTAGCCCAAAGTAATCTGGCATAAGTCTGGTTACAACAAAAGAACTTAATTGTGTATATTACATCTACACACGGCATACCTGGGATTTAATGAATTCAGTTTTTTGAAACCTAAGTAGGTGTGCTAGGATCAGAAGGATCAAGTGGAGGAGCAGAAGTGCCAGCATCTTGATTAGTAGTCCCAGCTAAAGGGGTAAGAGTCTCGGCTTCAATAACCCCGTAAGTTTCTTCTTAATATTTACTTATCGCTCCCTCCTCTTCGTCGTCAGAGTCCTTTGGGTCCTCGATGAAGGTGTGGACACTGGCATACTAGACAAAAGACTATCCTGGCATTTCTTGATCAATGCCGGATCGGTGGTCCACTTTTATCCATGTCGCATGGTTTGGAGAGCATCGAGCTTGATTCCCTCATACCATGTGAGCATGAAACTAAAAGCTTCGTCAGCACCAGCCCGGAAAACTAACTCTCGCCACTCGCAGAGCCTATCCTCACTATCCATCAAGCATTCGGTCAGTTTAGCGGTAGATTTGGGAGATGGAACTCCTCGCCATAGAGCCTTGAAGGTGTGTATGGCAGTGTTGAGCATGTCAACCCTGAACACTTTGAGAGGCTTGACGCGGGCCGATATAGCCACCAAATGGTCATATATGTCCCACTCCTCAGTCGGAGGTCCGGGGTCCGTTCTCTTCTTTCGAGCTTTGGCAACCGCCACTAGTGTAGCAGGAGTGGATTTAGGAAAATTACCTGAGGAAAGCAGATAGGCAGAACAGTAAATTACATGTATACGTCAGCATATGGGATATGTCGGCAGAAAGTGAAGGGCAAGAACTTACTGCTCATTTCACTGTTCATTCGGGTCAGCTCCGACAACAAAACTTGGCTCTTGCTCTTGAAATCCTCTAGTTCTTTCTGAGCCGAGTTAACCATTATCTCAGCCTCCTTGAGCAAATCCTTGTCCTTCTAGGCATGACCAGTCAAACGATACTTCTCCTCTACAAAGTCCAAGGAAACTTGGTGAAGCTCGACCTCATGCTCCTTCTTCATATTTTCGATCTGAGATGTCAGCCGAGATACCTCATCTCGCTCCTTCTTCATCTCAGCCTCATGCTTTGCAGCTTGCGGTTGAAGCGAAACCTGATGCTCCCCTGCTTATTCCATCATTTGATTTGTCAGTTCTAGCATAGTAATGCAGTCTTGATGTTCATTTGCAATAGCTGATTTCTAAGCGGTATCGAGATAAAATGTAGGAACAAATAAAATGAAACAAGTGCAGGATAAAGCATAGAAGATACCATACCCTCAATATCAGAGATCTACTTCAACGGTGCCTCCATTTGCTCCTCTGGCCCAGCTGTAAATGTCGGCAAAGTTTAGGATGGAAAAAATAAGAAGTCTAAAAATCAAAGAAAGATAGCCCAGGAATACCTTTATTCTTCAGCTGAAGCTGCTTGTGACCGTCAGCGAGTTTCTTATGTTCCAGCAGAAGTTTCCTATACGTCTGTGTCTAGGAAGTAGTGCAGATCTAGAAAAAAGAAAATATATTAAGGAATCAGTTTTAAAGATTCGAGCTAACTTATCCATAACTCAATCCGAATCTCGGGAAATAGGAACCATTTTTAAATATTCGAGCCAAGTTATCCATAACTCAACCCGAATCTCGAGAAATTGGAATCATTTTAAATATTCGAGAGGAGTTATCCATAACTCAACCCGAATATCAAGAAATAGGAATTGTTTTTAAAGATTCGAGCCGAGTTATCCATAACTCAACCTGAATCTTGAGAAATAGGAATACATTTTTAGAGATTCGAGCCGAGTTATCTATAACTCAACCTGAATCTCAGCAAATAGGAATCATTTTGAATGATTTGATTCGAGGTATCCATAACTCAACCCGAATCTCTGGAAATAGAAATCAGTTTTTAGAGATTCGAGCCGAGTTATCCATAACTCAACCTGAATCTCAGAAATAGGAATCATTTTTAAATATTCAAGCTGAGTTATCCATAACTCAAGCCGAATCTTGGGAAATAGGAATCATATTTAAAGATTCGAGCCGACTTATCCATATCTCAACCCGAATATCGGGAAATATGAGTTTCGATGCAAGGCTAGAAATATTAAAATGCAGGCAAGATAATCTAAGAGCTTCTGGCTGAGTAAATTCTTACTCAACCAGAACGTTAGGGACTAGGGATTATATATGTCTTAAAGAATTCATTGAGAATGGATAAATTGTTTTACCCCGATAGCTTTGTCGGCCTCAACTAGAGTAGCTTTCGCCAGAAATATCCTTCGCGAAACAACCCTAGGACCCACCACTTGCTATTTCAAGTGAGGATTCGTGGAGGTCACCTTGCCTATAATTCGGCATTGTTCTAGTCCATGCAATATGTCTTGAGAGACCCCAAGCTATTGCCGCTCAATGTCTAGGAAGGAACGAAATTATCGCCGGTAGGGTTGATCTTGGCACCGATTTGGGCCATAGCTCTTTTCGTGTGCAGCGTCATTTGCTTGTCCGTATTCGTCTCTAGGGAACCAATAGCTTTTTTTAGCATTTCTACAACCAAGGTTTGTTTAGTCGCCGCTATTGTTTTCTTTGGCTACTGTGGATTAGTCGAATAAGTTGGTGGTTGTTGTTTCCTCGGATGAGCGGATGGCAATTGCTCTGTCAGCGGGACCGTTTGCTGTTGCACTGTGGGCTATGGCTGTTCTTGAGATTGTTGTTGCTGCTGGGTTGGCTGATGCTGATGCTCTGGTTGAGTTTGGTCTAGAATTTGTGGAGTCTCAGTGCTCTCAGTCCTGGCGCCCATATTACCACCGCCGAAACCCACATCTTGTCCTAGGGCTAAGATATCATCTCTCGCATTAGGCATGGTCTCATCATCTGGGGTGGCAGGATCTCCCCCAGTGTCGGCAGTTTGATTCCGCTAGAGTATCCTGGCAGTTGAACCCAGAGGAGGACTTTCCATTGCCATACTCAAAGCATGAGTGTCAGACACAAAAGGAGACAGAGGTGGATCTATTTGCGAGGCGATACAAGACGCTACTTGGGTAACTTTCAATGTGGCCCTATAAAGGAATACAATATTAAAACATCTTAATTAAAAAAGAAAGACAGAAATAAGAAATACAGACGTATATGGTTATGTCAGCAAAGGAGTATACCTGGTAGATTTCGGACTTGCTTTAGGCTTGTTGGCCCCCACTTTGTGCCTTTTCCCACAGGCTTCACGGTCGTGGAAGGGGCTTGTCTATTGTTCCCACCTTAGACACCTATTTCTAGAGGTGCCACCTCTACCATCGGTTTCCCCGCATCAGCTGGGAATGGTGAAAGGATCGTATGGACACCTAGAGGGGGTGAATAGGTGCTACTTTAAAATTTACTCCTTTTTCAAGTTAGGGTTTTACACAAAGGTAAATTCTCTAGATATGCAACTAGGGTGAATTTACCTATATGTCACACTAGCACAACTAACTAACCGAGAACAAGATAAAGTAAGGTGCGGTAAAGGATAGAAGTAACCAAAGTGAAGCATGCGGGGACACACGGATTATTTCCACAGATTGTTCCTTTTGAGAGGAAATACGTCTGTGTTTGGAGAGAGGGTGGTATCAAACCACCAACGCCATGAGAGGCCTCCCTTGTTCTCTGGTGAACCTCACCCCAAGGGGATCGATTCACGCTTCCACTATATCGGCAACCTTCAAGGTGGTAGCCGATAGCCTTACAAAAAGTTCGAGGCACACATCCACAACTTAATTGGAGGCTCCCGAATCCAAGCAATCTATCTCAACAATCAAAGACAAGCTTGTAAGAACCAAAACAAGGCCTAGGGTTTCCAATGAAACCCTAGAGAAAGGGGTCCTCAAGTGAATGAGGGGGAAATGAAGATCTCTCCTGCTGAAGCTATAGATCAAGGCATCCTCCTTCTATTCCCCAAAGATCAACGACTTTGGGTGATTGGATAAAGACATTTTATAGTTTTGGTGGCTCTAATGGAGTGTATTTTTTTCTGGGGGACGAGCAGCTCAAGGTAGAATCGGAGGTCTTCTATTTATAGCCTTCACAGCTCCTGCCCATTCTCTGCATGCTGGAGAACTTTTACACCAGAGACTCCTGCCTACACCGGATACTCTGGCCCCTCTCTAGTTCATCTCCAAACCACCCATCAGACTGTCCTAGGCCAGGTCTTGTCACTCACTCAGGGAACTTGTCAGGAAGTCCGGTCTGCGACACACCAAAGACTCAGGTGTATGCACACCGGAAACTCTAGTCTGACCGAGGACACTGGAGATTCCCGTCCGTATCTGGCCCATCTACGGACAACCTATCAGACTGTCCCTAGGCACCTCCTGGAGTCCACTCCGGAGATATGTGGGGTAAATCTAGACCACACCGGAGACTCTGGTGTCTACTCACCGGAGACTCTAGTCTGAAATCTTCTAGAATCCTTTGTTTCTTCTAGGAAATTTTCTACAATTCCATGGACTTATCTCTTTACAATATAATCATGTGGCAACATTAGCATACTATTAAATGATCCCTTTGTTGTTAACGAACACCAAAATAGATTAAGACAGTAAATGTCCTTTCAATCTCCCCCTTTTTTGTGTTCGATGACAACAAGAGGTTTTGCATGGGGATTTCAATAAGTGACATAACTATGCTCCCCCTGTGGATATGCAGCAAGATAATCATGTAATACATGCATGTCAGGTAATAGAAACTAAACATGGGAATGTTTAATCATTACAATAAAGGAACAAGCATAGCATGTCCACACGCACATACATAGTTTCACAAGCACCTAGATAGTTTCACAAGAACCAAATAAAAAAATTCAAACAAATAGCCAAATGCCCAAACCCATGTAACTCCCGGACGATCCTAGTGGACATCTTCTCCCTCTTTGGCATCGAAACACTAAAAAGGGAAAAGTCCAAGCTAACGCCCCAAAGGAGTCACTCGGAGTCATCGTCGTCGTACTCTTCATCCTCATCATCATCATAGTCATCATCATTAGTAGCAGAAGTCTGTGGGCCTTTGCCGTGAGGGCGAGAGGAGGAAGTACCCTAAGGAGCAAAACTAAAAATAACCTCTAAGAAAGTATGCCAATCAACCAAGCTAGCATTCATTTCATTCCAAGCACCAAAGGACATTGTACTCAGAATCCCCTTCCTCTTCTTCTCCTTGAGCCTTGATTTCCTTGAGGAGCTTCTCAATTCTGCATTTGCTCTTGTAGGTGTCATGTTGTCCCTTGTGGATGTACATACTCATGCAGCAAAGTGTCTTCTCCTAGAAAGATGCCCTCTTGACCTTTTCCTAAACAAACTCACGTGTGATAGGAGCCATGGGAGCATTGGAGGCATTCTTCCTCCTAGAGCCCCTTGGAGGAGTGGGATCCCGCTCAGCCTTACAAATCTCGTCATCTTTGCTGGCATAGGGGTGTCTAGGAGCATGGCCCATTCTCCCTTTATTTTGGAGACACACAACAGCATGCTCCATAAGATTGGGAGGAAGGGAAAGAGGTGAACCATGTGCTTGAGAATTTATGATTCTCATCACTAGTGCTGCATAAGGAGGAGATTTCTTGAAGAGAATGGCATGATTCATCTTCTCAAAAATATAGTCCATGATGTCAATAGCATATCCTTTAGTGTTAGGACCAGCAAGGTACGCCCTGTGAGCATGGTGGAGCAAGTTGACAAGCCCACACAAAATGGCATCATCATTGCCAGCACTGGGCAAATGTTGTGACGGAAGATCCTCAAAAGTAAGTTGTAGAGAGGCTTGAGGCCCTTGGCCTCACCGACGACACACTTGTTGTTATAGAGGGGTGCCAACTTGTTTTTGTTCTCGCCAAGAGCAGCATCATGCATACGATGCCCAACATGAACAGACATGCCCTAGAAAGTCTCATTGATGACTCTGGCAAAGTCAAAGAATTTGACGCACAGCGGACATTACTGGTCATCCAAGTCATGGTCCTTGTCTGATCAGTCCCAAACACAACAGTTGCATAGAATTGCTGGACAAGGGGAATGCTATAATCTTCTTAGAGCTTAATGAGTCCATGCGGTCCAAGTTTCTCAGTAATCCACATAGCACCTTCAAAGTATTTGTGGGCACGCATGTACCCTAGATCCATATACCTTTGAGGGAAAACAGGAGACTTGGTGAGCTTGACATAGATATCTTCCATGAATAACTTTTGCTCCCTTCTCCAATAGCAAGGGTCATCACTGGTCCATGGCATCTCATAGAAGTTCATCTTGCGTAACCCATGGTACTCTTTCTTGGTCATATGGGCAAGGGATTGTAAATTGTCATACTTAGCCTTTTTGGCGTGATTTTCCTCCTCTATGCACTCCTAGTTCCTTCTCATATATTCAGCATCTCTCTGCTGCTACCTTCTATTGGTGGGCAAGATCACATACTGACCAACATCCTCATCAAACCGGGGATCCGCCCTTTTGGACTTGGCCTTGGTACGTCCACGACGAGACCCAGAGCCACTTGTGAATATAGAGTGAGGCAGATAGCATGGGTAAGAACATATGTCCTAGAGATAAAAACAAGACCCTCATAACTTTGAAGGATGTGCTAGAAGCAATCTACACCGGAGTCTCTAGTATGCAACACCAGAATCTTTAGCCTGGACCGGAGTTTCCGGTTAGACGGACCGGAGTCTCCGGCCTGGACCGGAGTCTTCGACCTGGGCCGGAATCTCCGGTCTGGAGATTTTGGGTTGCACAAGGAGACTGTGGGATGACTTGATCTAGCAGATCGGGCAACGGAATGAGACTAATGTGATAGAATTCATGCAGACATGTGGTTCTAGTGGGAAAATCAGTACAAAACTCAAAATAAACAAAGGGGATGAACCCTAGGTTCATGGTGAGGAGATGAATACCAGATCCGTCCATTGGAGTGATTCCACCTGTGGGGAATGTCCCATGGGTGGAGAGGATGGAGTTGGCAGGCGGCATGACGGATCCTAGCGGCAAAACGGCCTCTGAGCGGCAGTTTTGGGGGAGGAGGTGGCGGGTGTGGGAGTGGGAGTCAGGGGTGGAAGATAGAGTCTGTGACTCTTTCACCCTGGCTCCCTTAAGTCACAGGCAGAAACCGCCCCAGACCGGAGACTTTGGTCCGACAGACCAAAAACTCCGGACTGTCCAGAGACTCCGGTGTTTGCACACCGGAATCTCCGGCCCTCTTCGACCAAAAACTGCCAGATTCAAATTTTGGGACATATATGACGGATGGAATGTTGTTAGGAAGAGTACCAGGCTTAGGTTTAGATTCCAAACTGTGAAGAACCAATTAGGAAATGTAATCCAACTTAACGGTCAAGTGAAACTCCAATTTAATCGAAATAAGAACCAACTCTTCATGAAAAATAGGGTGGTGGCCGAGGCCACCATGTAGGAGTGTGAGGCATGAAACCGCGAAGAATTATCCTTGGGTTAATTACCTCTACTCATCAACGATGCTCACATATCACAAGATGATAATAAGAGAACTGATTTTCTTAATTTTGGCATTATGGGGGAGGGATAGCCCAATGATTAGGCCCGGACTCCCCCTATCTCCATGCCTGCACCTAAACCACACAATGATCAAGATATATGTGAATATGCAAGATGATCAAGTTAAACTCCTAGAATCTATGATATTTAGTTCATTCTTCAAATAGACAAACCATGCTTCATCAAGGGGCTTAGTGAATATATCTGCAAGTTGGTATTTGGTTGACACAAAGGTAGCTCAATATCTCCTCAGGCAACATGATCTCTAATGAAATTGTGATGAATCTCAATATGCTTTATCCTTGTATGATCCACCAGATTGTAGGCAATCTTGATAGAACTTTCATTATCACAGGCACTTTGTCACAATGGACACCATATTCCTTTAAAGTTTGCCTCATCCGTAACAATTGGGTGCATGCACTAGCAGCAGACACATACTTAGCCTCGACGGTGGAGAGAGATATATACACTACTGTAGAATAGGCTATCAGTGATAGGCTCAAAAGGACCATTAGTGACAGGCTCAAAAGGACCATTAGTGACAGGCAAAGCGCCTGTCATTGATGACTAGTCACTGATATGATGCTACTAGTGACAGGCAAAAGAGATGCATGTCGCTAATTGCTACGAAAGGCCACAACCCCGCTGGGTTTTGTAGTGACATGCCCACTATCTTGCCCGTCACTAGGTTGAATTTTGGTAATAAAAAAATTAAATGTGTTTTCCTTGTCATACTCCAAATGACACAATTAGATGTTATAAGAATATAAAATGCACTTTCTCGAATATTTCAAATTGCACAATACTATATGTACCAATGGTACTCACATAAACCAATATGACATAATATTTGCACATCTAACACATTGAACACGTAATCTATCATTTACAAAGGAAGAATAGTTTCTTGATAACTTATCTAGAAACAAGTTTGAACTATAAAAATAAGCACCACCATAGTACATGTGTTATGGTCATGTGCATAGTTACAAGTTCCTTCTACTGTTCGAGATTTCCATCATCTTGTTGAGGTGCAAATTATTTAATTACGTCTTCCTTATATGGACCCGAACTGCGCAGGACACTGATGGCATGCTTAATCTGATACAAACAAGGAAATGAGCATATAATATATCATGTATGCTTTCAGGATACATAGTGTACCGCAACCGAAGCTTTGCATTTTCCATACAAGTTCAAACGAATAAGCATACCTAGATGGACTAAAGACACATAACAAGGACATATCAAGAAACTAAAGACTATCAATTATTGAATCCGGGAGCTAATATATGTCTGGCAAGCATGTCAAGATTAAAGCAGCATTGTAAAGTACCCAAAACTATCTAGATTTCTTTTGAACACGCAAGGCCCTGAAGTAGGTACCCCTGCTTTTTCATGCATTTGAATACAATAGTCTGAATATAAAAGATCGTTGTTTGCATATATCACTAGTATTATTTATTAAATTTGTACTATTGCACGTGCTCATTACACCATTTGAATTCATTTCGTGCAATGCATTTCTCTAAAGTGTAAAGGGAAGATAGTTTCTAAATAATTCACAAAATCAGTGTGAAGCTATTGAAAGAGTTACTGATATGATACAGATTCTATCTTTCCTTTGTCACCAGATACAACCTTAACATATGCATGTTAAAAAGCAGTAAGCAATAAAAGAGATCTTTTATTTTGTCCAACATGGGACATATCACTTAATCTTTTCATCATAATTAATATTCTACATGAAATCTAGCAAACAGTGTGAGTTATAACATCAGAGAAATATTCTCCACAAGCTAGTATTTGCATGTCATCTAGAAATAAGTATCAAAACCTTGCTCCCCTGAAAATACTGCAAACTAGGAACTATATCTTTTGAACATGACAATACAGTAGAACTTCATGTAAAATAATAAGATCAAAAAATCATATCTTTTGCATTCATATTTCAAACATCATCAGCTTCAAAAGTGAAGCTCAAAAGTATGAAGAGAATTCCTTAGGAAAGAATATATGTTAGCTTCAAGAAAAGCGGACAAACGATGGTACCTCCACTTGTGTGGTACAACATATAACATGGAAGACTTATTGTATGCTAGTCCATCCAACCAAAAGAATCCTAAAAGTGAAAAAAAATCAGAACAAACGCAAGTTTCTATACAAGAAACAATCTGATGGTACCTCCACCTCTGTGTAATAATTACTTACATATGTAGTTCCACAATTATCATTCTTGATCTTAAGGCTGAAAACATCATCAGTTGTCCTATAGTGGAGCATTCCTCCAACCTCGAAGGCACATTTTTTCTAGTTGTGTGCCATCTACATTTTGCTTGGGCAAGCAGCTAGTGATGTTGTGATGTGTAACTCAAGCACTGCCTTCCCCGCTTCCAAAGTGAACACTGCCCAGGCAGAAACATGGCAGATGTGTATCATTTAAAGAAAAAAGTCCAAGGGCTTATCACCAACCAGATTCAGTGTTTTAGCTCGTCTTCACATGATGATATAAAACTATCACCATGAAAATAAAAGTGCTAGTACTCTAATTTATGTTGATATATCACTACCAAATTTAGAAAGCACATGCGCATGCAACGTTAATAAAAGTACGTTTGATCCACAGCAAAAACCAAGTACTACTTAACTTAATCCAGGTGCACACGTTGATCACTATTTGAAAGAGAACATGATTTTCTGGTAGAATATCATTCATAACCTGACGGCATAGATAAAACCGATTTTGCCGGCATCATATCATAACCTGACGGCATAGATACTATTATCAAACATGTCTGTGCATTTGACATCTACTTACTTGCTTGCGAGACTATATAACAAAAGAACATAAATTAGCTAGTCCAAGTATTTTGTTTACTTTATTATGCACAAGAAATTTGTACACATAAAAGGTAACTCAAGAGAAGAGGAATATGAAAACCTTGATGTCCAAAGGACAAAAAATTGAATACGCCATATTTGCTTAGGCAGAAGGGCAGTCATGACCCATTGGTTCCATTGGCAGTATCACCTGTTCAGCTGTGTAGTCTTGCTAACAACAACAGTAACAGATCCCGGAAATGACACTCCATCGGCCCTGGAGGCAAATAGGCACGAGCCTGACTTGGTGAGAAGACGACAACGGGTCCCTTGCCTCGCAGCGGAGCACTCCTATGATCCCGTCATTGATTTAGAAGTTTATGTCAGCTATCATCAAAAGCCACGGACAAAAAAAATCAGAGAGGAGTATTTACGAATCAAAGGAGATGACTACTAGTTTGATGACCTAGATTTGGATGGCAAGTGCAGGAGGGGTGGCAAGGTGGCCTCGCTTGCAGCGCGGTGGCTGGATCGCACGGGCGGCGGCCGCGGTCAGCGTCCAGGGCAGTGCGGCCGACGGCGTTCGTCACGATGGCTCCCAAATCGCGGTGGGAGGGGTGGTAGGGCACTAGGCCGGCGGCGCGCGGGCGGTGCCCTTGGATGCGGTCTGGTGCGGGGGGTGATGCGGCACCGACGAAATGGCGTCGTGGGGACCAATCACGGTGGTATCTTCTGCCTCGTGCGGTGGCGTTTGGGTTTTGTCGCAGTGGTGGATTAGGCGTGGGTTTGGTCGCGTCTAACCATGTTTTGGTGGTATTCGGAACCATTGATCTCGATGATCAGATTGCTGAGATGTTTTGGATATGTCGCTCTAGCTTTTCCTATATTACTGGAGATGGAGATATACAACCGATCGAAAGAGCCGGCCCAAAGCCGCACAGTTGTCGTTTTATTTTTTCTTTTTTTCTTTGAACTTAAGCCGCACAGCTGTTGACTGCGCGACCATGTCATCATGCATACACTGTGTACCAATAAATTAGCTCCAGCATGTGTGTAATAAACGTAAGTTACATGCTGCAGTTTAAAAAAACGTAAGTTATACATCCGGCCTCTTGCCGCCTCCACCATGTCATCCAAGGCAGAAGAAAAGAATCTGATAACACGTACATGTACACGTTGAGTAGGAATAGATATTGCTTGTGTCGTGTACGTTTGCTTCATCACATAGAGCAAAAGGTGAGAGGTGGCATCAACCGGTCTAGTCGGGTCGGCCGCAGAAAAATTAGTTATTTACTAGTAACCAGCAATAGCGATGTCCTTCACTAACAAATTGTCCTTTTTAGTCAGCCTCCACGAAAAATATTAGTGACTTGCATATTTTAGGTCTGTCACTACTCATAGTGTCCTCAATGACAGGCATTTATAGACGTCTGTCACTAATTATTATTTTTATATTTGGTAGCTTCCAAAAAAGTACTAGTGACAGTTAATTTCCTGCGCCTGTCACTAGTATTTCGTACTAGTGACAGGCTTATTCTTACCTGTCACTAGGAATACTTACTAGTGACGGGCATAGTTTTGTCTGTCACTAATCACCTGGAGGCTATAAGCCTTTCTGCAGTAGTGATAGTTTTTCTTCTTAGAGGACCAACACACCAAGGACCAACAAAGTAATTGGCATGCCCCGGAGGTTGATTTTCTATCATCCTTATCACCAGCCCAATCCGAATCAGTGTATCCACAAAGAGAGAATGTTGAGCCCCTCAGATACCACACACCATAGTTTGGGGTATGAACCTAATATCGAAAGATTCTTCTGACAGCTATCAAGCGGATTTATTTAGGAGCCTCTTGATATCTTGCACATACTCCTACACTTAACACAATTTCGGGTCTATATGCAGAAAGGTAAAGCAAAGAACCAATCATGGACCGGTATATATTTTGATCCACATCTTTACCATTTGGATTTAGTTGAAGATGATTCTTGGTGGCCATAGGGGGTAGGGAATCCATTTAATTCTTTCATATTGAACCTCTGGAGCATGTCTTGAGTATACTTGGCTTGATTGAAGAAGGTTCCTCCTCTTACTTGCTTGATCTCAAAACCAAGAAATACCCTTAGCTCCCGCATCATAGACATCCTGAACCTGTCAGTCATAAGCTTCGAGAATTCATCATTAAATGCTTTGTTAGCCGATCCAAAGATAATATCATCAACATACATTTAGCATACAAAAATCTCCCCCATTGACTTTCTTAGTAAATTGAGTGGGATCAATTTTCCCAATTTCAAACCCACGGTCTAACAACAACTCCCTAAGGTTCTCATACCACATGCGTGGAGCTTGTTTAAGCCCATAGAGCGCCTTATCAAGCTTGTAGACGTGGTTTGTAAGGTTGGGATCCTCGAATCCCGGGGGTTGCTTAACATATACCAACTTATGCAATGGACCATTTAGAAAAGCACTTTCCACATACATTTATTGTAATTTAAAATTATGATGTGCCGCATATGCAAGAAGGATACGAATGGATTCAAGGCGAGCCACGGGAGCATAAGTCTCTCCATAATCAATTCCTTCAATTTGAGATAATCCTTGTGCTACCAATATTTCCTTCTTCCTCACAACTATACCATGTTCATCTTGCTTGTTCTTGAATATCCATTTAGTGCCAATAACATTGCGGCACTCCTTGGGATTTTCTACTAACTTCCATACTTTGTTTCTCTCGAAGTTGTTGAGCTCTTTATGCATTGCTTCTAGTTAATCTGAGTCTTCAAGAGCTTCCCACACTTTCTTTGGCTCCACCACGGATATATGACCTTGATGCTCACCAAAATTATTTAATTGAGCTCGAGTAGACATACCTCTCCTGAGATCACCAAGAACATTCTCAAGAGTGTGGTCTCTTCTTTCCAACATTCTATCTACTCTAGCTTTGTGACGAGTTTCGATCTCCTTGTTGTTTCTTGTGGGGATCTCTTGATCATTTTGGTCCTCGTCTTGACCATCAATTTGACCTTGATCAACAATGGGTTCATTTTCATCAACATAAAGTACAGGTTGATCTTGATCTATATCAGGCAAACTACTTGACAGGCGTTGAGATGATCTTGTTGATGACTAAATAAATTTGCCTTGTGCAACTGACTATTCAGCGCTAGATAATCTAGTCAATGGAGAGATAGGACAATCTGGCCTGGAGCTTTAAGCCTGATGAACATGGTGAGGGTTCACATCTTGTCTTTGGCTTGGATCATTATTCCCCTAAATACGGGGAGCTTAATGAAGTTGTGAAGATGAGGGCTCCACTTGAGTAGAGCATAGTTCTTCTCAATCCGCCACAAGGGGTTCCTCAACGGGGAGGATGAATCCTGCACCCATTCTTCTTATGGCTTCTTGATGTATTTCATCATCTACATCACAAACATCAACACGGCATGCTTGGTGGCCATCATATTCTTCAAAAACCACACTACAAGACTCTATGACAATTCCGGAGAGCTTATCATAGATTCAATAAGTGTGGGAATCGAGACCATAGCCAAAAAAAATAACCTCTCAAGCTTTGGATTCAAATTTGGACAAACGAACAACTTTTATGAGATAGAAACACTTACAACCAAACACCCTGAAGTATGATATGTTTGGCTTGTTACTGGTAAGTATTTCATATGGTGTATTGAACAACTGTTTGCGGAGGTAGAGCCGGTTTGATGCATGGCATGTGGTGGAGATTGCCTCAGCCCAAAAATTGTATGGATACTTAAACTCTACCACCATGGACCTTGCCATATCTATTAATGTCCGATTCTTCCTCTCAGCTACACCATTTTGTTGAGGGGTATATGAAGTGGAATATTGATGTTTTATCCCCTCATCACTAAGAAACCCATTTACGGTGTAGTTCTTGAACTCGGTGCAGTTGTCACTTCGTATGGTCAGTATGAGCACATTATATTTATGTTGAACCATATTGATGAAGTTGATGAAGTATTGTTGGGTCTCACTCTTCAACTTGAAGAAGTATACCCATGAATATCTTGAGTAGTAATCAACAATTACCAAGCAATATTTCTTACCACCAAGGCTTGCATGAGATGGATGTTGGGGGATAACCCCGGGTAGGGTCAAGCCGGGGTGTAATGGCAATGTTAGCTGAGGTACAATGAAGTCAAAGCGAGAGCTGACCAAGTTACCTCAAGGCAAGCTGAGTTACGACTAACCTGGCCCAGACGTTGTGCACCCAACGTTACCTTGGTCGGCATAGAGTGTATGTCGGTGTTATCTATGTTACTTGTATGCAGGTACCCCAAAGCCGAGTTAACCAGGCAGGAGCCGGGTTACCACTTGGCTTACAAGAGAAGGAAGGCATCTCCATGGTCAGCGTTTTTCTCTCTCCACTATAGCGTGAGCATAGAGGACAGAGGGAAGGACAAGCGAGTATGGGCCGACAAAGGTTGCGTCGCCAGACCGTTCTTGGTCGGGTGATGCTACGCTATATAGGGGCTCAGAGAGGCTTACGCCATGAGTCCTAAGCGTCTTACGAAGGGAAAAAGAGGTGCACCACTTTACTATTCTGGGAGAAGCATATTCGGGGAATATGCCCTCCACCTATGCCCTAACTTGTAACTTGGCCTCCCCTATATAAGGAGCGTCAGGACCTCCATAGTGAGGGATCAATCATTTTCACTAAGAGAGGACTCTAAAGTAGTGGTGAGAGTAAGAGAGCTTTGTCTTCCTCCTCTCCCCAATACAGCTCGAGGTGCTACTATAAACCTTGGGGAAATCCTGAGAATACAGACATATGTGTGTAGAATCACCACACTATCCCTCCCTGGATACCTCTAGCACACTTAGTCCCTACCTTTAGCCTATACGTGGCATATGTCGTGACACCAGCACAACAGTTGGTGCCCACCATGGGGCATGCATCGGTTCTAGTTGGAGTCAAGATCTGGACGGGAAAATTCATCGTCACCAGCGAGCGCGTCGTCTTCGGGCTCATTCAGCGCTTCAGTACGCTGGACTACGTCAGAAATAGTGCACGTAGCTTTAGCGTTCGTCCTCCTCCGCGCAACAGGCTCTTCATCAACCTTGGCACCCACAAGATCTACGTCGGCATCGACGAGTCCTGCTTTCATCCTCAGCACGTCGTCAAGGGAGGGGATCCACCCCTTAGCGGGGCTCGCAGTCCACGTATCACTCGCCCCACTGGCTGTGTTGAGTTCATGATGACCGCACGTGATGTAGGAGAAAGCAAAGACCCGACAGCAGACCTGGATGCTACCCCGAAGGTACCTAGAACAAGAGGCCCTCCACTAGAGAGGCCAGAGAATGTGTTGTAGCAGGAAATAGAGAGCGTAGCTACACCCATAGCACCTGTTGTAGATCCAGCTCAGGCACAAGCCTAGTTGGAAGAGACCCGGATGAAAATGTTAGCAAGGGCAAAGAGGGTAGCAGAGTTGCAGCAGTCACTGAACATTATGCTATGTGAGTATGGAAAGGCAAACCGAATTAGTCCCACTCATATGGATAGAGTGAAGATTAGGGGTACAAACCTCATTTGTGAGATAGAAAAATAGTATGTGCCTAGGCCGGGTTGTTCAGCTACTCTAGTAACAGCAGGACTGTCGAGGTATAGTACCCTGGCAAAGAATCTCAGGGCCATGGATGCAGCAACGTTCGAGTTAGAGGGTCTAACCGGAGAATCCTGGGAAAGGAAACAGGAAAGAGGCAATCACCTGGTAGGGGTAGCTAACAAGCAGAATGAGGAATTACTCAAGGCAAACCCGACAGGAGTAGGAGCTTCCTGTGTTGTTCATTCGATGGGGGCGCTCCAGCAAAATCCGCTAGGGTAGCGTCATCCCCTCATACGGTCCCAAGAAGAGAAGAGGTAGTGACCTCGGCAAGGAAAAATAAGAGATAGCCCCATATGACCAGGAAAGGGTAGGGAAAGGAAAGGAAGTACAAGGTGATGAGGATCGCCATAGTGCCAGCCAAGGGAAGTTAGACGAGGTAACCGCGAGCAAGGAAATGCTGGTCAGGGAAACACTAGGAACAGCAATGTCGGATAGTGTCACTCGGCGGGAGCAGGGCAAAACCCACCTCGACAACAACAACAACATTACATACCTCGGCAAGAGCAAAGTGTTATCCCAACTATGCAACAACAATATGTTCGTGCGGGTCAGGATAGGTACAACGTTGGTTACTCAGCAATGGCCAATGTCGGGTTTCCCAGGATGGAGCACCATGTGATAGGGTCGAGGCTAGGAAACAGGGACTTGCAGCCAGATGATGCAAGGTTGAAGCTGGACCGGAATTATAGGTCAGAAATGATTGAGGGACAAGGTCCTCCAGGTCTAGCATGCTTTGGACCTCGGATTATGAGAGAACCTCTAGTAATGAACTTCCAGTTGGCTAGAGGGACAAAGCCATACGACGGAAGTACCAAGCCAGAAAACTGGTTGATTGACTATGCCACAATAGTGAATATTGCCATGGGCAACTTGAGATGGGCTGTGATATATGTACCTCAGATGTTGGAGGGGTCAGTAAGGGTTTGGCTAAACAATTTTCCACCTGGGAGTATCAATTATTGGTTAGATTTTGAGGAAATGTTCGTCAGTAACTTCTCGAGCATGTACAAGAGGCTGAATAGACCACAGACTCTGGCGATGTGCAAGCAGAGGCCGAATGAGGCAGACCGGGAGTTCTTAACTCGCTGGTGCAACATGCGCAATATTGAGTCACAAGACATTGCTTTGTTTGCACAAGGATGCAGATACGCAAGCATGATGTGGCAAAGGCTGCAAAGAGATATGCCAACTACATTGGTGCTCATGACGGATATCTATAGCAAGATCACCAAGTCCCCGGTTTGTCCACATCGGTATATGGACTTTCCCTACATGCGTGCCAATGACTAATTCACATATGCTCTTTGGTTCACTGAGAAACTTGGGTTGCATAACCTTATGGAGCTCCATGAGGACTACAACATTATCCTTGTTCAACAATTTTATGCCACAGTTGTATTTGATCATGATGAGGATAGGACAATGACATGGATGACCGGTAACTTCCACTGCATTGCAACCTTCTATCATTTTGCCAGATTCATTCACCAGACTTTTAGTCGCGTGTCTGTTCCTATTGGGCACTGCATGCATGATGCTGCTCTTGTCAAAAGTAAAGGTAAGCTTGCACCTCTCTATGCGAGTTGAAAGAGCATGTGGGCCCCCATGTGTGGTTTTGGTAACTAATGACAATCTTTATGGACTAATGTGTGTATTAAGTTGTACTTGTAGGAATCGTCCATTGGTATCACTTGGAGCATGTGTTGGCTTCAAGGTCGATGTAATGAAGAAGATGCGTTTTGGAAACTCAATATGCGAAATCCCTAGAAGATCTCATGTTTGGTGCTTGCCATCCTTGGTGTTTATGGATCGATGAAGACAAGGCCAAAGGATGCTCAAGGCAAAGGTACTCTTGATAGGTTTTCCATTTTACCAGTGTCGTGTTGACCGGGTTTAGGATAGATAGCCGTACTATCAAGAGGGAATCTCGAGTGAGTATCTCGATCATATCGTTCGGAGAGAGCTCAAACCTTTGCATACTTGCATCATCATATTTGGTTGTTTATTTGTCTTATCCATGTGAGGATATAGAGCTTGTGGTAATCTTCATAGCAAGCTCTTGTTCATCAAAATCGGATCTCCCTTTGATATCTTGTTGCGATTTTGTTGTTGGAGGTTTTCCGGATTCTCACCGAGTGAGGTATATCACATTATACTACTTGATACCTTCTCACTTGGTGATATCCAATATTTCCACTTTTAGTTGGATAGCTCTTGTCCCAATCCAGTACTACCGGTCCAGGCTGCTTTTGCCCCCCAACAGACAGAAAAATGCCTCCCCTTTAAATAGTCTTCTTGCTCTCTTTTTTATGTTGCTTCTTCTCCTTCTTTGCTCAAGCTTTGCCTATTCTTTGATACATCCTTGAGCTTGATTTCTTCCTCCCCCTCCAATGATTCTTGCTCATATTTGAGGGGAAGGTAGAGGAGATCTAAATCAATATTTTGACCAAACCAAATCACCTCTTTGTGAGTGATTCTTTGGGATCTAGATCTTTGGGGCTTTTTGTGATCCCCTTTTGTGTTCTTCCTCTCTTGTTCCCCCAAGTGCTTTAGTAGCCTTGTTGGAACTTGAGAGTGAAGATTTGGGGCATCTTTGTGGTGTTCTTGCCTTTTGCATTTGGTGCATCGGTGTGTGTTCTCTCCGGAGGATTTGTTCGGTGATATTCATCGTTGCTTGTCCCTCTTGGGTTCTCGGAACCCTTGACGGTTGTGTGGACTGTGTGACGTGTTCCTGGGGTCTTCAATTAAGTTGTGAAGCTCCCACAAGATTGAGGCCTTGATGGCGATTATTGGGAGCCTCCAATTAAGTTGTGGAGATAGCCCCAATCTTGTACGGGTTTGGTGACCGCCCTAAAGTTTCCCATAGTGGAACGGGTGCTTGCCCGCGTGGTGGGTGCTCAGGAGAATATGGTGAGGCCTTGGCGGCGTTGGTGGTCTTAGTACCGCCCACCCCTCCAACAAGACGTACTCCCTTGTTGGGAGGAACTCAGTAAAATATCGTCGTCCCCGCGTGCCTCAGTTATCTCTATACCCGAGCTCTTTACTTATGCACTTTACATTGTGATAGCCTTCGTGCTTGAAGTAATTATCTTGCTATCGCATTGTTGCTTGTCTTTCTTAGCATAAGTTGTTGGTGCACATAGGTGAACCTTAGTATATCTAGGCTTTGAGCTTAACAAAAGAAAATGCTAGTTTTATTCCGCCTTTGTTAAGCCCATCTTGTAGAAGTTTTAATCACTTATTCACCCCCCTCTAGGTGACATCCATGATCTTTCACGAGTAATTCCACTATTAGGGAGTCCAAGGGACTCAAGCCTCTCTACAATCTATTATTGAGGATCTTTCGCCACACCATTTCTCCTAGTGCTAGAAATGATGATGCGATCCAGTGTGGCCTTGTCAACTTTCTCCATCATGCTCACAAGGTGGTTTGTGCTGGCCCTACTGCTGAAGGATATGAGATTGGCATCATGGATTTAATTTTCGAGGAGATGCATCGTGCCATACTTTTCAGAAAATCTCCTCCAAATGCAGCTCTGGTAATGAGGCTCATCAACACCCAGCCTCATGGTTCACCTCTCGCCCTTCCTCCTAATCTGGAAAAACATGACTTCGTGGCCCTCCAAAAGAAAGGGAGGATGGGTCAAGCTCATAGGCAGCTGTATGCTAGTGAGGATGATGAGATTTCTGAGGCTGAGCGGACTCCCACTCCTCCGTGGGTCTCTAGAAGGAAGAATGCCTCCAATGCACCTGTCACCCGTGCGTATGTCCGTGAGAAGGTCAAGAAGGCATCCTTTTGGGAGAAGATGATGTCTTGCATGAATGTGTACATTCATAAGGAACAACATGCCTCATACAAGAGCAACCGCAGAATTGAGAACCTTCTTAAGGAGATTAAGGCACAAGGTGAAGAGGAACATGAGTAAGGAGAGGCATAATATACTGATGAGCATGGGGCTGAACCATCTGCAAAATCAGATCACACGCTCTCTTTTGGTGGATGGAATATAAGGAACGATAGCCTGGTTGATAGGAAGACTTTCTCAAAGGTCACATCTGGCTTTGCTTCTCAGGGCACTTCCTCCTCTCTCCCTCATGGCAAAGGTCCCAAGGTTCTAGGTGCTCATGATGACTATGAGGAGGAAGAGGATGAGAATGATGACGACGAGTGATTCCTTTGGGGTGAGTGCTTGGTCTTTTCCCTTTTCGTCTTCTCGATGCCAAAGGGGGAGAATATGTCTATTAGGATCATCTGATATTTGATTTGCATGGGATGGGCATTAGCATTAGGCTACTTCTTATTTTCTTATGCCCTTGTATCTTAAAATTCGAACATTTTCTTGCTTTATTTGGTTCTTGTGAAACTATCCTATGCATATGGACATGCTATGCTAGTATTTCTATTGTAATGGTAAAGGTAAAGGCTCGACTGGTAATCTCTATTCTCTGTAAGCCTTTACTTTCATTTTTCCTGATATGAATTGTAGTACATGTATAACTTGCTGCACCGTCAGGGGGAGCATAGCTATGTCTCTTATTTTAAGATTTTTCATGCAAAACCTCTTGTTTTCATTGAACACCAAAAAGGGGGAGATTGAAAGGACATTTATTGTCTTAATCTGTTTTGGTGTTTGTTAAGAACTTGGGACACTTTTTACAAATTATTTTAGGTTGATCTACTGAAAAGAGAAAAGTCCACAACAGTAGGGAGTTTCCCTGGCTGAAACAAAAGTTTGATGAAAAGTCTAGACCGGAATCTCTAGTGTGCAAGGACTAGAGTTTCCGGTGTGCACCGGAGTTTCGGTCCAAACCTCCGGAGTGGATCGATGCTAAAGCCTAGGGTCATTCTGATTAGGGGTCTGGAGACAGACCAGAGATTGGCCAGAATCTCCGGTGTGGAGTCACAAACTGGAGTCTTTGCTGTGCAAACTCTGGAGTCATCGGTGTTCCCAAGTCTAGAGTTTAGGTCCAGTCTCCGGAGAGACTCTCGAGACCAGGTCCAGGACACTCAGGTTGGGGGTCTAGAGATGGGCTGGAGATTGGTCGGAGTCTCCGGTGTAAGCTACTTGCATACCAGAATTTCCAGTCTCTAGACCGGAGTTTCTCGTGTGGAAACTTCCCAACAGGTGGAAAATGGTCTAGAGCAGTGGGCCTATAAATAGGAGACCTCATCCCCTACCTCATGTTGCTCATTTTCTGAAAGGAAGAACACCCATTTGAGAGCCGTGAAATCAACAAGATCTCCCTCCTCAACCACTCAAAGTCCCTGATCTTTGGAGAACTGTAGGAGGAGGCCTTGATCTATAGTTCACCAAGAGAGATCTTTATTTCCCCCTCATTCACTTGAGGGCCCCTTGATCTAGGGTTTCATTGGAAACCCTAGGCCTTGATTTGGTTCTTACAACCTTGTCCTTCATTGTTGTGACAGCTTTCTTGGTATCGGGAGCCTCCAATTCAGTTGTGGATGTGTGCCTCGAACTTGTTGTAAAGGTGTTGATTTCCACCTCAAAGGTTACCGATATAGTGGAAGAGTGAATCGGTCCCTTTGGGGTGAGGTTCACCGGAGAACAAGGGGGGCCTTTTGTGGTGTTGGTGGTTGGAAACACCCCCGATCCAAACGCAGACGTACTTCCCCTGAAAAGGAAGGAACTGCGAGAAATCATCATTCTGTCTCTTCGTGCAACATTTTGGTTACCTCTATCCTTTGTCGCACTTTACTTATTGCTTGCTCTTGCCTAGTTAGTTGTACTAGTGTGACATATAGATAAATTGACCTTAGTTGCATATCTAGAGAATTTACCTTATTGTGTCAAACCCTAAATTGAAAAAGATTAAAATTTGAAGTAACACCTATTCACAACCCCCCTCTAGGTTCCCATACGATCCTTTAAGCGTCCTTGAGGACGATCGAGTACACTCTACAACATCCATGTTTGTTTGCAGGAATGTTATCCCATGTTTCGGTCTTCCAGGGTGAGTCCATCTGAAACATTTACATGTATCCCCTAGATATGATCTTGGTGGTTGCAATCGTAGGAATTTTTTTGTTTTCCATGCAACGAACCCCATCAGGCTTCAGCACCAGTACTAGCATCACCACTATCCAAAGAACCGATGTTGCTCTATATTGCAGCCACGAACTGAGTTTAGTGTTGTTGTGGTTGTTGAACGCGATTAACACTAGTAGAGAAAACCCTACCGCCCGCGAACAGGAAAGGCTCATCGCCGGCCCTTCGATGCTAGGCGGCAACCATCACGCCGGCGGTAAGTCCTCATCGCCGGCGTTTTCGTAATTCGCCGGTGGTAGTATGCATCTACCGCCAGCGAGCACCTACAAACGCCGGGCGTAGGTCCGCATCGCCGGCTCCTTTGTTTTTTGCCGGTGGTAATATGCTCCAGCGCCGGCGAGCACCTACAAACGCCGGGGATAAGTACGCCTTCTCGGCGCCTCCAATATTCGCCGGTGGTAGTTTAGTACAGGCGAAAGTTTATTTGCCAGGGATAGAACATTATTTCGCCAGGGGTAACATTATCAGGAGTTAAAAAAAGAAAATCGAAATACACACAGAATACACTGTAATATTGATAGAATACACAGGATAATAACAGAATACACACAGCAGATACAGGAAATACACATATGTTCAAACCATGCATCAATAACATTCAAACAGTTCACACAAGTGTAGAAAGTGACCATATATGACATAATATTACAAGTCTCC
Organism: Avena eriantha; assembly: GCA_910589775.1. Lineage (NCBI taxonomy): Eukaryota > Viridiplantae > Streptophyta > Magnoliopsida > Poales > Poaceae > Avena > Avena eriantha. Next base: position 169,524 of record CAJUXJ010000025.1, read on the forward strand.
GGAGTTGCATGACACATTCAAACAGTTCATAGTTCACACAACAGATACTACTAAACTCCAACTAGCAAATAGACTAGAGAGGCGGCCGTGGCTGCGAGCATCATCACGACGAAGGGGGTCAACTAGCTCCTCAACATCTCCCTCCTCCACCATGCTAGAAACCTCGCGTAGCGAGTTTCCGCCTCCTCCAAAGTGGCCTAGCCCTTGTAACTATTCCCGCAGAAATGGTGGACCTACCTCCTACAATCCTCCCAGTCGTCATAGACTCCGGGAACCCTGCCCTCGTACACGACATACCACAGCATCTGCGCACACACACACAAGAAAGAAATGTTAGTGTTGTCAGCACATATTCATAATAGAGATATAACATATAGGTACGCAAAAAATAAAAAGCATCGGATATAGCTAAGTAATTCTATGACTAACATTTGCATGGAAAGATAGGTATGCAAAAAGAAAAGCATAAAATAAACTAATCGTAATTCTATGACTAACATTTGCAGGAGACAAGTTTGTGACTCGATCAGGTTTTGTTTGGCTTCGGCAGGAAGGGATGGATGCCACCTAGCGTAGTCAATGTCCTCCCATCGGCGACCGCAGCTAAGCGGTACTCAATCTCTGCATTAGTCAGCGGGATACCGATGTAGTTGAATGTGGCACCTCTAGTCAAGATATCCCTCCTTAGTATCGTGCCAATCTCCCGCGGGATGGCACGAAACTCGGCTCTGATGTTTGCATCGGTTGTTTCCGTAATGTCTTTGCCCCTTTTCTCAAGACCGGATGGCATCAAGAGTTGCTCCTCATCCTTTGCGTACTCCCTCATCTGTAGGATGGCGAACCAGGGCTCCATCCCATTGTTAGTCGACGATTGCCTAAGGCAGGGGAAATTGGTTACGTGGGAGTTCACATAGATGCCTTTGGATCTATTCTCATACTTGAGTGGGCCAACCGTGGCTCTGAAACCGTTGAGGGCTTTAGCAAGAGTAGACTTGACGTCGGTGTAGTCTTTCTTCATGTCTCTCCCGGAGTCGAGATAGATGGCATGGGAATAATACGGTTGAAAGGCAATGAGGACGCACCCATTCTCTCTGCGCAAAACAATTGGAATAAACCATCATCCTTGGCTATTAAGGAAATTCACGAAAGAATGTAATAGCGGGAAGTTTAGCGACGGAGTACTTACTCGGGAAAGTATGGAAGGAGAAAGCAAGACTTGTCCTTATTCGCCACCAAGAAATCCGTGATATAATTCACGACAAACGCTTGTTCCTTGTCGACGATGCCTACAGTCATGTAGAAGGGGCCCATGATAGCGAGGTGCGGGGTCTTCTCCACGATGATATCATGCGCCATTTTTAGCGATACCAGGCGGACCACGTTTCGATCGAGCCGTAACATGTGGAAGATCTTGAAGATGTCTTCATACTTGATGAAGAACAACTCGCCGAGGGTGGTGGTGGCAAAGCCACAGTTAGTGGGCACCCTGACCGTGAAGAGCGGGTACGAGGGATTTTTATCTTTGAGAAGTTGCTGCTCTAGATACCGAACAGTCTCATGCAGGCTACGCAGGTCCGGCGACAGCGTCTTGACACTGTGGTCCGGCAGGATCCGTTCACCAAGGGAATGCATAGTCCTCCACTTGGTTGGCAGCTTGTCGAGAACCACTTTCTTGCTTGCTGCAGCGTCTTTCCCATGCTTCGGCTTCCGCTTCCTGCCGTCCTTCTTATGGAACGGAGGGGTGCCGGTTTGTCTTATCACCTCCATGGACGTTTCACGGAGTGTCCTCGGGGTAACCTTAGCATGCGGCGGAGCGGAAGGCGGTAGCGTCTTCCGGATCAGGTGTTTCTTGAGAAGATAAGAGCTTCTTCTTCATCATGCTATCATGGGCGGGTGCCTCGGAAGGAGCAACATCGATGGGAGCCTCCAAATCAGCGATGAACGAATCGATGGGAGCCTTATCGGGAGGATCACCAGCAGGTGGAGGAGTGACCCTTTGGCTTGCCGCCGTAGGCACAAACGCTGGAGTGACCCTTTCTTGGCTTGCCGCCACAGGCACAGACGCTGGAGTGACCATTTCTTGGCTTGCCGCCGCAGGCACAGATGTTGGAGTGATCCTTTCTTCGGTGGTCTTCAGCTGAAGTAGGGCTTTCGGCCATAGAAGGACATGATTATTCAGTTGCCTGACATTCAGCTCTTCTTCAGCACACGGGGGTTGATGAGGAGGAACCAAGTGTGTGCATCCCGGGAACGACCGATCCACCTCAACCTAGTGCACGCTATCGTCCATAGGCTTGCAGTGGAACGTCCGGTGTGCTGGGTTCATGATGCGTCCCCTTGCAACATCCTTGAGCTTGTTGTCCACATACATGAGCATGGTGCAAGGAACACTTTGCTCCTGTGAAGAAACATGCATGTATAGGTCAGAGAGGGGCGGCGACAAAGTAATTAACTTGCGTAGAGGCTCAATTAATTACCGTGGGAGTGTCGAGCTCGGCTCGCGTCGAGGGACCAGCGTCAGGCGTTCAAGTGACCGAGGGGCTGTTGGCTGCCCCCATGGCCGGCGAATCCTCCCTAGCACCTGCATTGGCGTCGGCGGGTGGAGTCACCAATATATGCACGTCTTGAGCCCGTGTAGCAGGAGGCCGCATATTGCCCGAGTTGCTGTCGTCTAGGCTGATCACCGAGAGTGGTCCCGTTTGGCCGTTGGCAAAGTGGAGATCGACGCCACCATTCCAGGAATGATCTCATTGAACCGGCTGGCCACCACGCCATTGACCTTGCTGGCCACCTCTACCTGGACCCTGGTTTCTACCTCGGCTTGGAGGCGCTGGTCAAAGGTTGCTTCCAAGTTGGCCACCTTCTCCAATAGAGCCGCGTGCTCCCGGTCCTTCTTCGCCAGCAGCGAGTCCTTGGTGGTGGGCACATCCAAGCCATAATCGACATGCTGGCGACCTCCTCCGGCGCCGGGGACATGGCCTCTTGTCGGCCTCTTCAACGGCGGCTGCTCCTTCATGATGTTCAAGCCCCTGATAAAAGGGTTGTCCCACGGGACTTTGCCCGTCGACATCTGGGTCGACGCCTGGGACGAGGAGCCAGACTCGTTCGCTTCTTCCGCGAACTGCAAGAAGTAGCATGAAGAATTTTAGAGATGGAGTTGTGGTGAGCAGTATGAAACTAGTAAGCTAGTAAAATTGCTTACCACTGTGTTCTCAACTTGCACCACCTTCGGGTCGGTGACCAAGACAACACCCTCCACCACTGTAGGGCTCGTGACAAGTTTCCCGTCTATCTCTTTACAGTACCGGGACCTGACAAATGCCCTGAAGAGCGGGTCCTTGTACTTGGCCCAAGGGTTCTCGAGTCCCTTCTCTGCGTAGGTCTGGTCGTCCTTCTACCACTTGTCCGCCTTGCCGTCGTAGCCACGGCAACCGAGACGGTGGTGACCGATGTTCTTCTCCGCCAGCTCCTTTCCCCGGGACGACTTATCCTTGGTGTAGGCTAGGTCCTCTTTTCCAGGAAGCGTGTGTAGTCCTTGGGCGTAAGCTGCGGGAAGTGGCGCTTGATCTCTTCCCATGGCTCGTCGTCAACAATCATCCCCCTTAGCATGGTTTTATAACCTCTAAGGTTCCTGGTGAACCTGCCGAGGGCGAGCTTATTCACGATGTTCTCCTTGGGATCTAGGCTCGTAAAGCCCTCGGGGAACTTGTACCGCGCGTGCAGCCGCAAGAGGAGTTGGTCCTGTAGATGCTTCTTCTTCTTCGTTCGGACTTTTGTCTCGTTGACATTGATGATGTCCCGAAGGATAGCTCCCACCTGGAGGCCATACCCCCTCGCGAAACACTTCGGCTCCATAGGGAACTCGGTCTTGGGGTCCACCGCTGTGAATGTCTCCTTCGTGGCGCCAACCGTGTTCGGTCGCTGCTTCTTCCGTTCCCTCTTGGCCTCTGTCGTTGTCTCTGAGCCACTCCCGGCGGCACCACTATCGGTGGTCTCGTCGCCCCTCTCATGACGGCCATCAAGGCCATCATCGACGCCCATCTCCTTGCCGCCATCATCGGTGGTCTCGTCGTCTTCTTCGCCCCTACCTCCTCCAGCTCTATGTCCTCGGACATGAGCCTATAGTGCTCATCTAAGTCTCGCTGGCCCCGATCGTCTTCGTTGTAGTTTCCAGAAGACGACATGGCTATACCAAGCACTACACAAGCAAAAAGAAAGGATTTTAGATACGCAAATTCACGGCGAAAATCCGGCATGACCTTTGCTAAAAATGGTCATGCCTGAGTGCCAGAAATTCGCCGGAACGGAAGTTAATCGACATTCCGGCGAATAATTGGCACTCAATGTACCTGCGCAACATTCATAGCTGCAGCAACACAGCTACAGCCACCATATTTCGCACAAAAACAGGGGCAGCCGTAGCTAAACCACCATAATTCAACCACCATGCACCAAAACAAGGAGAATATCATTTTGCGGCCCAAAACATGGGGTGCCCAGGCAACATGGTACTTGAGTTCCCTGATATCATCCGCGATGATGATAGTTGGCGTGCCAAATACTCAGAGGGTCTTTTTCGGCATGAATTCAACTTTATGTTTCAATACAAAAAATCTGGCTAACGGCCGTCAAGTTGGGCCCCCCTATCAGTTCTCGCCGTTATGTCGCTCCTGTCGCTCCCGTCGCTTAGGTGTCAATTAAGCTTGCAGCGTTGGAGCCTGCATCCATTACGCGTCTTCTTCTTCCCCTGAGCGGCAATCTGTGGGGCATCGCAACCATGGCACGGAGCTGGGACGTGGTCGAACCTGCTCGGCCTAGCTCTCCTCCTTGTAGGCTTGCAGCGTTGGCGCCTCCATTACTCGTCTTCTTCCCTGGAGCGGCAATATATGGTCGCGGCCATGGCGCAGAGCTGGGAAGTGACGAAGCTGCTCGGTCCCGCTCTCCTCCCCATCTCGAGTTGGAGCTCTCCCTCACCGTGGATGCACCCATGGCATGGTCGGGGACGAGAATTGGTTCCCGGTAAGATCTATCACCTTGTCGACCATGCTCGGTTCTGTTTTCCTCCTCTAGAATCCGAGCTCGCCGTCGCCGTGGTTGCACAAGCACCAATTCTGCCACCTCTCTTGAGGTCTCTGTGGTAGCTCAAGTTCTGGGGCTCTCCAAGTTCTGCCATGTTGTGCCTGTAAGTGTTGCTGTATGTTAAACTAGCAAATCTCGTTTGTTCAAATCTCTTGGGCTGTACCAACTTCATTGTGTTTAATTATGAAAGACAAAATATAAATAACTTCTCTCAATTTCTCGCATAGAAAAACGCACAGCTAATTTCATATTATCGTAGGAACTGGCCCCACTCGTTGAACCGGCGGCACTGCCACGACCTCCACGTAACCACGGTGAGTTGTCGAACCGAAAGTTGCAGTTACCACGTTTCTTCTGCAGTCATTCCTCTTCCTCAGTCATTCCTCTGCAGTTTTTCCTGGGTGCTTCTTCTTCCTCTGTTCTGGAACCGCTGGTTCATCTTCTTCTTCCTCTCAAAGGCAGTTCCTTGCAGGCAGTTCCTTTCACCCATTTCCTTGTAGGTATGGACGATGGGAAATGCACAACAGAGACCCACTTGGTCCCTGCCCATGGCACCACGACTTTGACAGTGGTGTACACAAATGATGAAGTGACTGTGGAGACAACTCTCGCCAGGTTTGAGCAATTGCTTGAGAAAGAGAAGAACAAGTTTGTGGGGCTAGACTTGGAGTACACCCGTGCAAATAAGCGAAAAAATCCTCCACAAGAGATCGCTATCGTGCAAATCGCCATACATGAGGAGGTCCTCGTTTACCACATCTGCAGGTATGTGAAATTTAAATTTGAGATCACCACTTCTCCATCCCTTGTTCCCTTACATCCCTAGAACCATCTAATTGCAGGAGTAAACCAATTGAGATGCGTTTTCCGGCTCTGGTCGAGTTCTTGTGTAGGAAAGGGATAACTTTCACTAGCGTGGATATCACAAATGACACAATTATGCTTTCTCGTGCGTTGATAAAAATCCTAGAGGGGCACCAAATCGACATCCAAAATTTATACAAGATCAAATCATACCCAGCGAAGGATGGCATGGGTGATTTGGCAGCGGAAATCATCGATAAATCCTATGAAAAACTGAAGAAATTGAAGTGAGTCGATCATGACAACTGGGAGTGTAAGCCGATGAGCCAGGCAGGACTCGAGTATGCAGCCAGAGACGCCTACATGGCGTACGAGTTGTACAGTCAGCTCATTACCATGAAAGATGGGATGGTTAAGGCGGGGTTTTTCGCGAGAGAGCTATGCTCTGGTTGCAAGCTAGCCCAGGAGAAGAAGCGTGAGGAGGACAGAAAGCGGTTTCAGGACGAGCAGGGATCTTGGGACGGTGGTGACATCAAGCGGCTGAAGGGGAAGAAAGTCAAGGACGACAACAAGTGGTGGTGATACATTATGTGTTTGAACTAGATTTAGTTACTTCAATACAAATTTTGAACCAATTTAACTTGTTGATGTATTTCTTGACAATTATAATATAATCGAGCACTAGAAATATTTTGTAGTGTGCATGAGCATGATCAGTAAATATAATTTAACACTAGAAACTTTAAGGCACTCCATATAAAGGAGTAGATTAATATATAAGGTTCACCAGAGACACCACGGATATATTGTCTTACAAGCCACACATAGGTAATAATTAACTAGAACAAAATAAAAGCAGGGGCTGCAGCAGGAGGCCGGGACACAGAGACACCTAGGAGGGAAGGGGTTTATCAGCAGGAGGCAGCGACAGCCTAGTCGATGGGATACACGCCAGTCCTGACATACTTCCAGAGGAATTTGCCGTAGGCTGCCTGCCGCACCAAGGTAATCGGCCTATGGCTTCTGGCTCCGCCTCTGCCAACGCCCTCCGCATGCTGGATCATGTTGTTGAGGTCCACGTTGATTGCTCTGCCACAGAATGGGCAAAACAGTCTCCCCCTACGGTGGAAACGGATTAGCCCATACCGTAACCGCCTCAGCACGTAGCGGCTCTTGTTGTCCCTGGATTCCTTGCTAGTGTCCACTTCATCATCATCCTCCTGTTGATTTTCAAGAACATAACTTAGAACTCGTACATATGATTGAATTGTATTACAACTTAAGAATTAACAACGTGTATATGTAAGACAATATATCCGTGGATATCAAAGATAAATCATCTCAGCAATAGTTTGATCGGTTCATATATCATTTCATCTCAACACAATGACAAATAATTGCATCAGATTGTGGCCTCATAAGTTTATTCAGGGACAGCGTGAGTGAACCAAGTAACAATTGCACAGCCTGTATTGTTGTTGTACATAGCCCCAGGTTCACTAACTCGTCCCTGAAAAAATCTGACACCAATGTGTCTGCCTCTCTTTTGGGACAAATTTGAATCATTGGCCACAATGAGAAATTGAAATGTAATCTTACAAAACATTATTCAGGGATATACATAGTCAGGTACAAAAACAAGCCTAAATATTGTAATTATAAATAAAAAACCAAACAATTAATCCTCAGGTGCATGTTAAAAATACTTATGATCAAAACCATTCATATAGATATGCACCATACCAATCATTAAAAGATCAGAAACAATTCAAGGATCATATATGTAGTTCCACATGAGAATAAATCTAGGGCCTCATAATTTGTTTTAGAGATGGAGTAGGCGAACCAAAGTACCAACAACACAACCTATATTGTTTGTGTGCATTGCTGCCACAGGATCACCAACCCATCCCTAAAACACGACACCATCATACGTGTCTCCCCTTGAACTCTTTTGGGGAAAATTTCAATCATCGGCCTTGGTGATAAACTAAAATGTAATTCTTATACACTATGAATGCATGGAATAGATAATTTGAATATCATAGTTCTATGAATGTAGAATAAAGATTGCGGCCTCATAAGTTTATTCAGGGACGGCGTGAGTGAACCAAGTAACAATTGCACAACCTGTATTGTTGTTGTACATTGCCCCAGGTTCACTAACTTGTCCCTGAAAAAATCTGACACCAATGTGTCTGCCTCTCTTTTGGGACAAATTTGAATCATTGACCACAATAAGCAATTGAAATGTAATCGTACAAAACATTATTCGGGGATATACATAGGGAGGTACAAAAACAAGCCTAAATATTGTAATTATAAATAAAAAACCAAACATAATCCGCAGGTGCATGTTAAAAATACTTATGATCAAAACCATTCATATACATATGCATCATACCAATCATTAAAAGATCAGAAACAATTCAAGGATCATATATGTAGTTCCACATGAGAATAAATCTAGGGCCTCATAATTTGTTTTAGAGATGGAGTAGGCGAACCAAAGTACCAACAGAACAACCTATATTGATTGTGTGCATTGCTGCCTCAGGTTCACCAACCCATCCCTAAAACACGACACCATCATACGTGTCTCCCCTTGAACTCTTTTGGGGAAAATTTCAATCATCGGCCTCGGTGACAAACTAAAATATAATTTGTATACACTATGAATGCATGGAATAGATAATTTGAATATCATAGTTCTATGAATGTAGAATAAAGATTGCGGCCTCATAAGTTTATTCGGGGATGGCGTGAGTGAACCAAGTAACAATTGCAGAGCCTATATTGTTGTTGTACATTGCCCCAGGTTCACTAACTCGTCCTTGAAAAAATCTGACACCAATGTGTCTGCCTCTCTTTTGGGACAAATTTGAATCATTGGCCACAATAAGAAATTGAAATGTAATCATACAAAACATTATTCAGGGATATACATAGTCAGGTACAAAAACAAGCCTAAATATTGTAATTATAAATAAAAAACCAAACAATTAATCTTCAGGTGCATGTTAAAAATACTTATGATCAAAACCATTCATATACATATGCATCATACCAATCATTAAAAGATCAGAAACAATTCAAGGATCATATATGTAGTTCCATATGAGAATAAATCTAGGGCCTCAAAATTTGTTTCAGAGATGGATTTGGGAACCAAAGTACCAACATCACAACCTATATTGTTTGTGTACATTGCTGCCTCAGGTTCACCAACCCATCCCTAAAACATGACACAATCATACGTGTCTCCACTTGAACTCTTTTGGGGAAAATTTCAATCATCGGCCTCGGTGACAAACTAAAATGTAATTCTTATACACTATGAATGCATGGAATAGATAATTCAAATATCATAGTTCTATGAATGTAGAATAAAGATTGCAGCCTGATAAGTTTCTACAGAGATGGCGTAAGAGAACCAAGTAACAATTGCACAGCTTATATTGATCTTGTACATGGCCCCAGGTTCGCTCACTCATCCCTGTAAAAATTTGACACCAATGTGTCTGCCTCTCTTTGGGTCAAATTTGAATCATTGGCCACAATAAGAAATTTAAATGTAATCGTACCAAACAATATTCAGGGATATACAAATGCATCATACAACGCATTCATAGATCAGAAACAATACAAATATTATATATTTAGGTTCCATATGAGAGAAAAAAATTAGGGCCTCTTTTTTTGCAGCGATGGAGTCGGAGAACCAAAATACAAACAATACAACCTATATTGTTTATGTGCATTGCTGCCTCAGGGCCACTAACCATCCCTAAGAAAACGAGACCATCAGATGCCCTTGCACTATTTTGGGGCAAAATTGAATCATTGGGCTCAGTAAGGAATAGAAATGTAATGTTATAGGCCTGCTGTGTATCGAAATCTACACTCAACTAGCAAACTCAACTAGATGGCAGATGAGCAGATTGGGGTTTTGTGACTAGACGGATTGGGGTTTTGTGACTAGATGGCAGATGCATCAATCAACCGATCGAATCATATATATAGTACCCTACTTCAAGAGCAAAAGAATCTGTACACGATTGAGCAAATCCTATGTATGAATAGTGAAAAATGCGACTGTGACTAGAGAAGCTAGCAATGTAGTACCTCGGACTCCTCATCAGGGACCTCCTCCTTAAACTCATCATTCTCCGCGATTGCGCTAAAGATTTCTTGAACGGCGATGGGGTCGTCGATGTAGATCACCGGATTGCCTCCGTCGGCCGCCTGCCCCCCATCCAGATTTTCCGCTGGCACCACGACGTTGTCGGCCACGATGTTGTCAGCCACCTGCTGCTCAGCGGCAACGGCTACTACCGGCTGCTCGGCGGCGATGGCTACCACCTGCTGCTCGGCGGCGACGGCTACCAACTACTGCTCGACGGCGATGGCTACCACCTGCTGCTCGGAGGCGACGGCTACTGGCTGGACGGCTGACTTCGCACCCTCGACGGTGCGGCGACGAGCGGCGTTCGTGCCCGGAGAAGACGCCTCCATCTGCTTGGCAACGACCAAGCCATCTGCTGCTTCGCCTTCAACTGGCTTCACCTCCGGATCTTCTCCACGCGTACGCTTCATGGCGCACCAAGGGAAGGAGGTAGTACAAACGAGGGAGATTCGGTGCGCGCGGCAGGTGTAGATTGGGGTCTTGGGACTAGACAGACTGGGGGAAATGACACGAGCTCATGGAAGAAGAAGGTCGAGGGGGGTTATAAACACCGGATCGTTCATAGTCCTCGAGTGGACACATGTGGTGGGCGAGGGGGTGGGGTTGGGGGCGGGGGGCTGCCACGATCTGCACCCTTTTTTTCGTTTCCCTTTTTTTGAAACAGCCACGATCTCCACTTTAGAGTTGCATTGAAAACACGCTCATGGTAGACCTCAATTCCACTACATGCAAGTGGTCGGGAACTAATTTCTAGCAACGTTAGATCTACTCGAGGGGCCCTTGACTCATGGAATTTACTAGCGGTAGGGCCCAGTTGGAAGTGAGATTGAGAGCGTTGCGTATAAATGGGATATGTCTGATTAAAATCGAGTGGCAATAAATTGCAGCGTCCCGTCGACAACCGTGCACTCGATGACCCCGTTGCCCTGTGCATCAGTTGTAGTAGCAGTAGTAGGATTTTCAGACTTGATTAAACTTGACATGACCGCTCGACGACTTTTTCGACGGACGGCATCGTGTTCCTTCCTATAGAAGTCTCGCGGAGGGAGACGTCCGTGCTGTCTCACGCTGTACTGTGAAGGACACGAGGTGTGCAACGCTCATCGTTGGATCGCACAGAATCAACGGTTGGTGCGCACGATCCACGTGACAACTGTGACAACCAATCAGGGAGTAGTAGATAGGGTGTGCACAGTTTTAGGCTTCTACGAAAGATAGAGAGGGGCCTGGGCAAAACTAAGTAGTACCACATAAAACCAAGGGCAAAACTGAGTAATATAAAAATGGAAAGTGTCTTGTACAATGAAATACATCGTGGAATACATCAAATTATGCCAAGATAGATCCACTAGAGTTCATTGGATATGTGTTCTTCTCATAAACCACACCTAGTGTCATTGCATGTCTGTTCCTCTAAACAAACCACATAAGGATCCACCAGTGTCATTGCGTGTGTATTCTTCTCATGAACCACATAAGGATGGGCCCACCAGTGTCATTGCATGTCTGTTCTTTTCATGAACCACACCTAGTGCCATTCCATGTGTGTTACTTCCATAAACCACAAATGGATCTACCAGTGTGATTGCATGTCTATTCCTTCCATAAACCACATAAGGATCCACCAGTGTCATTGCCTGTCTATTCTTTTGATGAACCACTCCTAGTGTCAGTGCATGTCTGTTCTTTTCATGAACCACACCCAGTGTCATTGCTTGTCAGTTCTTTTCATGAACCACATCAGGATCTACCAGAGTCATTGGATGTGTGTTCTTCTCATGAACCACACGTGGATCCACCGGTGTCATTGCATGTCTGTTCCTCTAAACAAACCACACAAGGATCCACTAGTGTCATTGGATGTGTGTTCTTTTCATGAACCACACCCAGTGTCATTGCATGTGTGTTCTTATAAACAAACCACATAAGCATCCACCAGTGTCATTGCATGTATGTTCTTTTCATGAACCACACCCAGTGTGAGTGCATGTCTGTTCTATTCATGAACCACACCTAGTTTCACTGCATGTCTGTTCTTTTCATGAACCACATAAGGATCTACGAGTGTCATTGCACGTCTTTTACTTCCATAAACCACATGTGGATCCACCGGTGTCATTGCATGTGTGTTATTTCCGTAAACCACATAACGATCCACCATGTCATTGCATGTCTGTTCTTTTCATGAGCCACATAAGGATCTACCAGTGTCATTGTAGGTCTGTTGTTTTCATGAACCACACCCAGTGTCATTGCATGTGTGTTACTTCCATAAACCACATATGGATCCACCAGGTGTGATTGCATGTCTGTTCCTTCCATAAACCACATAAGGATCCAGGAGTGTCATTGCGTGTCTGTTCTTTTCATGAACCACAAAAGGATGGACCCACCAGTGTCATTGCATGTCTGTTCTTTTCATGAACCACACCTAGTGTCATTGCGTGTCTGTTCTATTCATGAACCACACCTAGTGTCAGTGCATGTCTGTTCTATTCATGAACCACATAATGATCTACCAGTGTCATTGCATGTCTTTTACTTCCATAAACCACATGTGGATCCACCAGTGTCATTGCATGTCTGTTCCTCTAAACAAACCACATAAGGATCCACCAGTGTCATTGCGTGTGTGTTCTTCTCATGAACCACACCCAGTGTCATTGCATGTGTGTTCTTCTAAACAAACCACATAAGGATCCACCAGTGTCATTGCTTGTCTGTTCTTTTCATGAACCACATAAGGATCCACAAGTGTCATTGCATGTCTGCTCTGTTCATGAATTACAGCCAGTGTCATTGCATGTCTTTTACTTCCATAAACCACATATGGATCCACCTAGTGTGATTGCATGTCGGTTCCTCTTAACAAACCACATAAGGATCCACTAGTGTCATTGCGTGTCTATTCTTTTCTTGAACCACACCTAGTGTCATTGCATGCGTGTTCTTCTAAACAAACAACATAAGGATCCACCAGTGTCATTGCCTAAATGTTCTTTTCATGAACCACACCAGTGTCATTGCATGTGTGTTATTCTAAACAAACTACATAAGTAATTGCATGTCCGTTCTTTTCATGAACCACACTCGGTGTCATTGCATGTATGTTCTTTTCATGAACCATGGCTAGAGTCATTGCATGTTTGTTCATCTAAACAAACCACATAAGGATCCACCAGTATCAGTGCATGTCTGTTCTTTTCATGAACCACATAAGGATCTACCAGTGTCATTGCATGTCTGTTCTTTTCATGAACCACACCCAGTGTCATTGCATGTGTGTTACTTCCATAAACCACATGTGGATCCACCGTTGTGATTGCATGTTTGTTCCTTCCATAAACCACATAAGGATCCACAAGTGTCATTGCATGTCTGTTCTTTTCATGAACCACTCCTAGTGTCAGTGCATGTCTGTTCTTTTCATGAACCACACCCAGTGTCACTGCATGTCAGTTCTTTTCATGAACCACATAAGGATCTACCAGAGTCATTGGATGTGTGTTATTCTCATGAACCACACGTGGATCCACCGGTGTCATTGCATGTCTGTTCCTCTAAGCAAACCACACAAGGATCCACCAGTGTCATTGGATGTGTGTTCTTTTCATGAACCACACCCAGTGTCATTGCATGTGTGTTCCTCTAAACAAACCACATAAGGATCCACCAGTGTCATTGCGTGTCTGTTCTTTTCATGAACCACATAAGGATGGGCCCACCAGTGTCATTGCATTTCTGTTCTTTTCATGAACCACACCTAGTGTCAGTGCATGTCTATTCTATTCATAAACCAGACCTAGTTTCACAACATGTCTGTTCTTTTCATGAACCAGATAAGGAACTACCAGTGTCATTGCATGTCTTTTACTTCCATAAACCACATGTGGATCCACCGGCGTCATTGCATGTCTGTTCCTCTAAACAAACCACACAAGGATCCACTAGTGTCATTGTGTGTGTGTTCTTCTCATGAACCACACCCAATGTCATTGCATGTGTGTTCTTCTAAACAAATCACATAAGGATCCACCAGTGTCATTGCCTGTCTGTTCTTTTCAGGAACCACATCAGGATCAACCAGTGTCATTGCATGTCTGTTCTTTCCATGAATCACAGCCAGTGACATTGCATGTCTTTACTTCCATAAACCACATATGGATCCACCAAGTGTGATTGCATGTCTGTTCCTCTAAACAAACCACATAAGGATCCACCAGTGTCATTGCGTGTCTGTTCTTTTCATGAACCACACCCAGTGTCATTGCATGCGTGTTCTTCTAAACAAACTACATAAGGATCCACCAATGTTATTGCCTATATGTTCTTTTCATGAACCACACCTAGTGTCATTGCATGTGTGTTATTGTAAACAAACCACATAACTCATTGCATGTCTGTTCTTTTCATGAACCACACTCGGTGTCATTGCATGTCTGTTCTTTTCATGAACCACGGCTAGAGTCATTGCATGTCTGTTCCTCTAAACAAACCACATAAGGATCCACTAGTGTCATTGCATGTTTGTTCTTTTCATGAGTCACATAAGGATCTACCAGTGTCATTGCATGTCTGTTCTTTTCATGAACCACACCCAGTGTCATTGCATGTGTGTTACTTCCATAAACCACATGTGGATCCCCCGATGTCATTGCATGTTTGTTCCTCTAAACAAACCACATGAGGATCCACCAGTGTCACTTCATGTCTGTTCTTCTCATGAACCACATAAGGATGGACCCACCAGTTTCATTGCATGTTTGTTCTATTCATGGACCACACCCAGTTTCACTGCATGTCAGTTCTTTTCATGAACCACATAAGGATCTACCAGGGTCATTGCATGTCTGTTCCTTCCATAAACCACACGTGGATCCACCGGTGTCATTGCATGTCTGTTCCTCTAAACAAACCACATAAGGATCCACCAGTGTCATTGCGTGGTTGTTCTTCTCATGAACCACATAAGGTTCTACCAGTTTCATTACATGTCTGTTCTTTTCATGAACCACACCCAGTGTCATTGCACGTGTGTTACTTCCATAAACCACATGTGGATCCACCGGTGTGATTGCATGTATGTTCCTTCCATAAACCACATAAGGATCCACAAGTGTCATTGCCTCTCTGTTCTTTTCATGAACCACTCCTAGTGTCAGTGCATCTCTGTTCTTTTCATGAACCACACCAAGTGTCACTGAATGTCAGTTCTTTTCATGAACCACATAAGGATCTACCAGAGTCATTGGATGTGTGTTCTTCTCAGGAACCACATGTGGATCCACCGGTGTCATTGCATGTATGTTCCTCTAAACAAACCACACAAGGATCCACCAGTGTCATTGTGTGTGTGTTCTTTTCATGAACCACACCCAGTGTCATTGCATGTGTGTTCTTCTAAAAAAACCACATAAGGATCCACCAGTTCATTGCATGTGGTTCTTCTAAAAA